>OX336886.1:23217739-23457739 GCA_946959425.1 Argyrosomus regius
ACTCTAAACATCAGTTTGTCATTTATGGAGCAACCAGAGAAATTACAGGCATATCTTCGTTGTCTAGATGAAGTTCATAAATTGTGTCTTGATAACTGAATTCAATGTCTTTACATGCATGGACAGCTGTTATCTGCATCTCTTGCCCTATCGTTGTTAATCATAACGACAGGTTTTTTTTTTTTTTAAATACTTACATTTTTCTGCCTTTATGTGAACACAGAAAAGTTGAGGTCTGGAGTTTTCACATAAATAAAAAAAGGGTGAGCAAATAAAAAAGGCAGAGGTATAGGTCGGTGATCCTCAGGCGTCTAGTTAGAAAAAAAAATACATGTAAGTCATTTTCTCCATAACGCGAATACAGTTGTTATGCTGATAAGAAGGGTGATGGTAGGAGGGTTCCTCTGGAGCCAGCATTTTGTAACTGTCTTTTTACTTGCATCCAAACAGATCTTCAAGAGGTATGAGTCACTCCTACTGAGATCCTTAGGAATATGTCCAAGGTACATCAAGGTAAAAGAGAGGTAAATTTTCAGGTCCAAGATCTCTGAGCCCACTTCTTTCCAGAAAGGCCTAACATAAGGGCATGTCCAGAAAATGTGAGCATGATCTACTGAAACCAATCCACAGGGGAGCTGAGACCCACTAAATTTAGATTAATGGTTGGGGGTAACAAAAAAAACGAGATTTTTCCAGCAGAAATCCAAAACAAGGAGTTAGTAGAGGTAGCCTGGGTCTCCTGTATTTGAAGCCACACACCCTCTGGCATTGCAATATCGACTTCCTTTTCCCAGCGCTCCCTTATGTAGTTGGTTGGATTTTTATTTATTAAGGAGAAGCATCCATAAGTATCTTGGTTATTCTTGAGGGCTCAACAGGGTCTGAGGGCCTTATTTCCTTATAAAAAAATCAAAAAGGTGAATCTGTAGGTACCGGTAGAAATCCGAGAACCACTGGTTTAAGTTGATTTATTGGCAGCTGCTTTTTGATGGCCGCAGTTTGAGAACCACTGCTATTATAGTTATTATAGTAATTTGTTCCAGAGGTGACACCCAGAATGACGATCGCTTATCACCTGAATTAGAGGACAATAAATGACTGCCAATAAAACCATACAATTTTATGAGGTCAAGTATGCGTCTATCCAACTCAGATTTTGTTTACAGGCTTTGTTCACAACTGTCTCGTTGATCTGCTGACAAACAATAAATGTTTCAGTTTAGCTGTAGGAACCAATGCATTTTATAGTTTATTTGTACTGTGGTATCATCCACCATTATGAATAAATACAATAGTATTGTGTCAAACCTTTGTGTTGTTTGTCGTAAGTTACTTGTCGTGACAAGTAACTTGTTATATATTTAAGTTAGAATGACAAAGAAGTAACAACATCATAATACATTTTATTCTTACAAAACTGTACACTAATACCAGTGTTAAATGGCACTAGTTTGCAACACTAGAACAATGGTGCTCTGTATTCCTAATGTTACATAATATCAATGTCTATGATCTTCACTGACTATGATTGTTTGTTATAAAACACCAAGGCAAATTCCTTGGGTGTTTCACATGACACCAGCCAGCCTGAGAAATCATCAATATAACAGTTTGTCAAGACGCCTCCAGATTAAATCTGCTCTGCACTTCCATCCGCCAGCAATGAGTAATGCTTCTGCTTCAAGGATAACATAAATAAATTCCGGGTGTGTCAGCGCAGGGCATGAACAACACCCAGAGGGGGGAAGGACTGCAACTATCAGAGAGGAACAGGAAGTGTTGAGCAGCAGAGAGGAGGAGCTGAAGGCTACAGAAGCTGTTTCATTTTTTCACCACACACACACACACACACACACACACACACACAAACGTTTACCTGGGTCAAGACAAGAAGCTTTTGCCGACAACCACTTAGAGGTAAATAATCTTTATATTTTTGTTTATGTCTACAGTAAACTGCTCTGCTTACAGCTCTTTGTGTTTCTTCTTGTTGTTCACTCTGTGAGCAGCATGCTTTCATGTAACGCTGGTTCGCAGTTTTGTAAAACAGAAACTTTTCATACATTAACCCACCCTGAGGTCTGATCCTGAAATAAACCAGGCATGTGATTCCAAGGAGCAAAGAGTGATAATATGTTCTCACCTTCCAACATGCTGTGGGTTAAAGGTGGAGTTTTCCTGCTCAAAGAATGAACAAACATCAGACTGAACAAAGTCCGTATACATGCCAAACATGCTCATGTTTGAAGCTCAGGATTTGCAGACAAACAGGAAATCACTGCTTTCTGCTTTCTAAATGAAAGAGTCATTATAGATTGATGTTTTACACTGTGCTACATTTGCAACATGCAATCCAAAGAATGCTTTGTTGACAAGAAAAGGAATAGGAAGTCAGAAAATTGTAACCATAACCCACCACATTTTCCTCTGTACCTCTGTATTTGTTTGATACTGTGAAATTTTAAAAAGGTGTATATTCTACAGATCATCTTTTAACTGTGAGCTGTGACGTACTTAATTAGAGGTTGACACATTTTGTCAAACTGAGTGTGTTTTAAGGCATATCAAATCTTTGAATGTCGGGTATTAATTGAGTCATCCAGCCACATTTTAATAATTGCGCTGTCATGTTTTTCCAAGATGTGGGTACTATTTGAAATATCCCAACAACTATTAGATAGATTACTATGATAGTTTGTTTAAGACATTCATGGCACACAGAGGACGATCTTACTGGACTTTGCTGTGCCCCTGACTTGTCTTCTAGTGTTAACATGAAGCTCACATTAGTGGTTTTGAATGAAATATCACAACAATAAGATGGACTGGTTTTTGACCTGCTATTATAAATGAGAACTTGTTATTAGTTATATGCTTACAAGCAGTCTGCAAAAGCTGAATCAGTCTCTGACATAACGCTGGTCTGAGAGCAAGACGTCCATAATTGCTATGTAATTGTATGTTCTTTACTGGAAATTACCAACAAATTCCTGGAAGCTCTCAATCTGTCTGACTCAACACATCAGAAAAGTTTCACTTTCTGTTGCAGAGTGAAATTTCTTTGATGTTGGGGTGTGTGAACCAAACAGTAGGACTGTTTTTAAGGAAACCGTCATCAGGTCTGTTGGGATGTGACTGAGTGTTATGTCATCATATCATGAGTGATGGTTGAGTTACTGAAAGCTCAGCATTACAGGCTGATTGGATTTGGAGGAACATTCCCATGGGAAATTCACATAACATCAGCTCAGTTCACCTGAGTGCAGTCAATTACACATTAATTTAATTCACATCATTCCAGTTCAGAGTCAGTTGCTGATAATTATAGTGAACCTGCTCTGTCATGAAAACAAGTATTTGACAGACTGAGCTGCATTACAATACTTGTTTGAACCCGCATCTTGTTCCCTTCAGTCAACGGAAAACAGGGTTAGACAAGTTCCACCAATTCGATGGTCACCAATTACTTCCTGTCGAGTGGACATTTAATCACTCTTTGGCTTGGCCTCTGCTTCAGGGATAATATAAATTCCAGGCGTGTCAAAGCAGAGCCTGAACAACACCCAGAGGAGGGAAGAGAGAAACAGGAAGTGTTGCACACTTCAGATTACTTATACCAAGACCCGGAGAAGGTCACTTTAATCTGACACTGTTTGAGAGGGTGCATAATAATTCAGGTATTTCTGGGAAATGGTTTTGTACTATTTATTATTAGAATAAACACATGTTCAGATCACAACAGGGCAGGTTCATATAAGGATGAATAAGTTGAAGTCATAAACTAATTCCTCAACATATTTGTGCTCAGATATATTACCACATTGAAGTAGTATTAACTTAATATCACATACACATACATTTAAAACATTTCACATGGCATTAGCACTTCATAGCATTATAAGTTAATCAAGATAGGGTTACAATGAAGTGCAACATTTATCACACATAGTTCCTAAATATCTTAAATTATTTCAAATTTATTAAGCTGTCTAACTATATGTAAGAGTCAACAGTGCTCTTTTTACCTGTGTAAATATATCAAGAGTATAATCATTTAAAGTGAAATTTTAAGCAGAATAGATACAGTAAATAAGTGTGACTCCTGTGGCCATTGTGGGGATCAAATACCCTGAACATGAAAAATGTCCAGAGGCTTTCAAAGAAATGGGCAAAAGGGTTGGACCCTTCCTGGCCAGAAGAGGGCACATTTGACAAGCTCAGAATAAAGAATAATAAACCAAAAGATAAAAGTAAAAAGCAGAAAAATGAAAGAAAATTATTGTTCAAGGTTGAAGGTAACAAAAAGAAGGTAAAAAAAATATATAAGACATCCAAGCTGTGCTAAAAGAAAGGAGCAAACAAAACACAACTGCTGCAGAATAATTCAAAAGCAGGACTTTATCCACTGGTAGCAGAAACTGTTAACATTAATGGAGACTTTGAATTTAAGGACAGTATTAGGCCTGCTAGGACTTCCACTCCTCCTCCTAAACCAAACTTCAAATTGAATCTGGATCAAACTTCCTCGTCAAGTGACACATCAAAAGATCCAAACCCAAAATATTGCAGAACCAAGAACAGGTAAATGAACTGAAAGGGCCACAAATATAGAAATGAGACAACTAGAGGGAGGTCAAGAGGAGAGTCTTACTAGCTAACTCTTTATCAGTCCGGAGAAAACGTGAGTTAATTCGGACCAAAGACTGTGATAGAGGAAATGGAAAAAGATATACACAGACATCATAATGAGATACGTGGAGCAGAGGTGAAAGTAAGGGGCCAGCAGAAACAATAAATGCACACTGAAAAGTAATGCAATTTTTATGTGATATACAACGTGACTGACTCCAAGTCTGGGAAGTCCCCAAAAAAGGCCAAGCAATGCTGAAAGCAAATCTGGCATCATGAAGCCAAGCCAAAGAATGATTAAATATCCACTTGACCAGAAGTAACTTGTATGGCTCATTGGCGTGCATCGGATTGGTGCAAGTTGCCTCACCCTGTTTTGTGTTAATTATAAATGTAAGGATGTTTCCACATATCTGTGATCTTTTTCTTGGATTTCTACAAGAATAGACAATCCCACTGGGCTACCCTCTCTTTAGATCATCTCGTCTTCTTGTTTTCGCCACAACAGTTCTCAAACTATATCAACATGTTAACTATTGCTCACTTAAACTATTTGCAAATCAGATAAATTATTCTCTGTCTCTCCAGTTGGTCATGGACTGCATAGAGCCTATCCTGTCTATCGCCTCAGAGATCTACTCCCTGGTTGAGAAAGTGAAGGCAAATCGTGAGCGCTGCCAGCGTCTTTCTTGCCGAGTCAAAGCTCTGGAAGACCTGGTGAAGGCCATCAAACAGACAGGGCAGAGACAAAGCTCTGGTGAGGTAGAACAAGCTCTCAGGGAACTCCACATCACTCTGAAATCAGCAATGGACTTCATTGAGAAATTCACTTCGACCAAATGGATGAAGCGCTTTGTGAGCTCCAGAAGCCATGAAGGCGAGTTCGACAGCTTGAACGAGCGCCTCAATGATGCCGTCCAGGTTCTGTCTGGATTTCTGCAGGTGGAGCAACGGAACGTGTTGTACCAGGTGTTTGATCAGACCACCAGACAGAAAGAAGATGAGGTGGATGGGAGAAAGGACAATGAAGAGCTGAAGAAATGTGAGTTAATCTGAAGTTTTTAGAGTATATTGAGTAAAGTCCATGTGTATGAGCTTTGATCTGATCTTCTCTTTGATTTGATCTTGTACTTTCTTTTAAAAGAAGGATGTTTGGAGGAATCAGGAGCACCGGGATAAATTATATGCACATTTTTTGTATGATTAAAATGCAAAGACTTTAGTAATAGCTTAAGACCACTGCAGGACCTTTTCCCAGAACTCTCGAATCTTAGTTACAACTTGCAAGTGTTCACAACATCGGACAACTAACAATAATGCTCATCCATTTTATTTTTACCCATCTTACCGACCTTAACAACGGACTTGAGGTGAGGGATGTGAGACGTGCAAGTTCTGATATGGCATGAACACAGCATTAGCTCTGTTCCCTCCAGAGGAACTTTGGGGTCTTAATTTGTTTGCAACTGATTGTTGTTTAAAGATTTAGACGAATATTTAGAATTTAGAATATATTTGTTCGGCAAATGGGTTTCAGTTATTCTTTGATGGCTCAAGAGAAGAACTGTGACATAAATTCTAGTCAGTAAAAGTAAAATGTGTTTCAACATTATGCAGGAAGTTTTTTATGTTTTTCTTTTAGCACTCCAGTTTCATAGTGCAGTACCACTGTTGTAAATATGGACAGAGGTGCATGTATGTACATGACAACTTGCTAACAGCCAAACCTCAAGCAAGTATAACAACACAAGACACAGTAGCCAGCAAATATTACGTACTAGTTACTATTATTTCACAAAGCTTTTAATCTTCACTTTACTCTTGAAGTGTGGAAGTGTGGAAAGCGAGTAAGAATGAGTTTGAGGAACATTTGTAGTTCCTGAACTTTGTTCTTTTTGTAATGCCAGCATAACACAAACAAACTTTGGTCCGACTGTAACCAAACACAACTAAGATAAAGGTATTAATTCTGGAGGTAATCAATAAAAGGACATCCATGTAGCATCTGGTGAGAAATCAGAGCAGAGAAATTGGACAGGATTAAGTGTCTGTTTGGATTTGTTTGATTAGTGTTTGATTGTATTGTATTTGTATTTGATCTTCAGTGCTGCAGGACTACATTAAGGACCAGGAGGAGCAGTTCGAACAACTCAGAATCAACGTGGAAAAGCTCATGGAGTCCTGTGAGTACACCAAAGCACTTGTCAGTATGTATGTCAGTATGTTGGAAATTCAAAATAGATTTCCTTTCTCTAGTTTGCATGCGAAATCGGTGTTACGTCGAGCTTTATAGTGAGATTCAGCTCATTTTTTTAGATATATGAATGATAATTTTGCTGTTTTGGTCTATTCTTGCCACTGTTATAGCATTTATCTCTAAAAACCAACTGTACAGCAGACAGACATGGTTAGAGACTAGCTTGTGAACATAATGGAGCCTTTAGCAGCCAGATATTCTCTGCTGGTGTTGGTGGAGACCAGAAACAGAGCAGAAACAGAGCTAAAAGGGACTTTGATTCGTCAGGTGATCCAAACACAACTCCAAATGAATGATCATGTTGATCTGAATACTGGTGAACTGGTGAATATGGAAATAAGGAACTGTTTGATAACAAGTTCATCATATCAATTTTAAAAGCAACGATTTGTCAATTTTGTGTTCACAACTTGTTTACTACGTGTCCACTACTCTCAGGTGGCCCAAAAATCAGTTATTGCTGATTTAAAGAACACAATGACATTTCATGTAGCTGTTAGTGAGAAAATAATGAATATAATGGGGTATCAAACCTTTGCCCTTTTTACAGTGAACAAGCCCAGCATCACTGAGGTAACCACACAGATGATCAAATCAGACGAGCTGAAATATGACCATCCTAAAAAGCCTTTCATGACAACACCATCCTCAGAGGTCTACAGAGGAGAATACCATGGATTCTCTGTGGCAATCAAGCGATACACCGACCTTTTAAACACCAGCTTAAGGTCTGTGTCACATTTCAGGACAATATTGAATTAAAATAAAAAGTATTTTTTGACTGGAGAATGAAACTATTGTGATTTTAGTTTTTACTTTTTCATTTCTGTCTGTATTAAGTTTAAAGTCTGGATTTGTTACAATCAGAAATCCCATTATCTGTTTTTCTGGAGCCTTGAATTTATGTAGACAAAAGACAAACTGAGAAGAGAGATTCTTCCTGATGTTGCTTCTTTCCTGGTTTTGGTGGAAGTTTGTCTATATTGTGACTATAATGATAGAAGGTATTGGATGCTGTACCGATTGTAAAGCTGAGGTTATTATTTTTTCAATATGGGAATAACGGCACGTTTTAAGACTTTAGGGTATTCATAGTGTTGCATTCGGCTGTTCTCTTGAAAAATAAGTAATATAAGTTCAAACCTTGGCCTCTTTCTCAGCTCCGTACAGCTGACCAATCACTGCCTCAAGTGTGCATGAATGTGAGATCCTCATAACCCAACCTTTGCTACTCGTGTCTCAAATACAAATTTTCTCCATCAAAAATGAAAAGGTGAAAAAGTGATTAATACATAAAATGAATACGTAAATTCCTCAGAAACCTACATCTGGCATCTTTGAGTAATATTTTGAGGTACTTTTTACTCCAATAAATGTTTTAAAGGTTTTTAAGGAATTAAATTGATGATACAAAACATAATTATATCCACCACTGCCAGCGACTACTGAATTAAATATTGAGCTAAATCTTTGTATTTGTTTTCATAGGGAAGTGAAGTCTATTTTCAATAAGGAAGTCGAAACCATGAAACGGTTTGAGTCACCCAACATCCTGCGAATGTTTGGAATCTGTGTCAAGGATGAGGAAGGTGAGCAAACTGCAGCATGTGAATTACAGAATATTATTGCACCTTTAAAATGATAGCATTGTAACGTGTTCTTGTGACTGCCTGTAGGACCCAGCCCTCAATTCCTCATCATAATGGAGTACTGTGAGAAGGGAAGTCTCCGTCAGGTTCTGGACTCTGACTGCACTCTGTCCTGGACCAGGAAAGCACGTATGTGTCTGGATGCAGCCAAAGGACTCTACCGGTCAGTCTTCAATGATTAACGCGTAACATTTTCTTGCATCACTTATTAACCCTCTTCTTCCTCCGTGAAGGAGAAACTAAACTGTGCCTTTAAATTGGATTTGTTTGTTATTTTTCGTGATAAAGGGAAGGTACTATCATGATGATTATCACTGTTGTCTCTTAGCCTGCACCAGACAGAGGAAAAATCTAAGGTTCATGGATGCATCAACAGCAGCAAGTTCCTGGTGGATAAAGGCTACACTGTCAAGGTACTGAGGCTGGGATTGCTCAGGACCCATTGAATGGTGGGACATAAAGCGCTGGTGAAAATGAATAAAGTCTTGACATTATTGGTGCTTTTTTTAGCTGGGAGGGTTTGAGCTGTCAAAGACGGAGACTTCGCTGAAGAAGTCGACAAAGACGTCAACACGTGGAGAGGAGGGCCACTGCTACTACACTCCTCAAAAGCTCAACAACATCAACCACAAGTACAGCAAAGAGTGTGAGATATACAGGTCAGACACCAACAACGAATTAAACCCGATCCACACCTACACTAAATGATTTTTAAAACGCCATGTATTAATATTTACTGTTCACAAGTTGTTCCTAACAGCTTTATACTGTAAATAGCTGTTGCAAATGCGAAAGCTTCAAAGAAGTTTTTATAATCAAGTTTGCAGTTATGAAGTTGCTAAATAATAAATTATTTTTTTGGTCTTAATGCTCTGCATCTTCCTATTGAACAAAAGAGCTTCAAAGACAAAGTAAGTATTTTGAACGAGGAGGGTAACACCAGCCTGGCAACTGAAATCTTCTAATTAATCATTTGGACTGTCAAAGATATAGTCCATGGGCCAAAATGGACTGACAGTTTCCAATCTGGCATCTGCAGAGAAGTAATTTATTCTCTCATGATTTTTGTTGACATTCGTGGCCTTGCTAGAGAAGTGAGCTTCAGTGGAAGGAATCAGGCCCACTCATTACCACCACTGAGATACCCTTGAGCAAGGTCCTTAACCCCTTAGGTTGTTCCTGAAAAAGAGAGCATTGCTGTCAGTTAAACCTCCCTAAAAAAATGAAGGTTCAAAATTATGTACTGCTGGACACAAGATGTCTCCTACTTCACTGAAAAGTACGTTCTCTTCAAGTATCCACATCACACCTGTACCTTTAAGTAACTTGGACTGGATTGGTTCCAAACTAGTTGTGATCTCACAAAATCCTGCAGGTACATCCAGGTGTTGAGAAACTGAAACTTTTCTCCTTCACAGACGAATGTGAAAACAGCCCTCTAGCTTTAAACTCGGCACATACATCACAATGCACTGTACAACATAACTTTTAGGGGAGTGGGACTTCTATCCTCACTAATTTGGAAATGTTGTCTTTCAGCTTTGGAATCGTCTTGTGGGAAATTGCAACCCGTAAGAAACCTTTTGAAGGTGTGTATCTGCAGAACACAATAATCAACATCCAACACTAAACTTACTGTATTCTGCATAAAGTATGTAACTTCTTAGACCTGACTGACAGCTGCTAAAAGACCCAAGTTTCCTCTTTCACAGAGAACGGTGGCTGTGGTTAGCAGGAAGTCAGTGACATATTTTCTATCTATGACATCTAAATCTTGCATTCTGTTTCTAAATAATTACAAGCGCAAACATAACTATACAATTCACAACTGACATCCCACACATATAGATATATATACAATATATATACACACATATACATACAATGCCAGTCAAAAGGTTGGAAACACCTTCTCCTTTAATGGTGGGAGCTGAACATTGGCTCCCTCAACAAGAAAGCACAGCAGAGGATGTACTTCGACACTCTAAATTGCATTTAAGGTCCCCTTCTGACCCTGATCCTATACTTATCTTAAGGTGACAGGAACAACAGCAATATATCTGTTGTGGACCTCCTCCAACAGTTGTACCATGACAAACTGATTCAGGCATACCAACATACTTCTACACAGAACATACAAAGTTTAAGGTTAACTTTATAACAGGAACCAAAGCACCAAAGGCAAAAACCCACCTGGCAATAGACCTGATTTTGATTCTTGATATGTTTCCACTTTTCTTCCAGGCTTGACGATTCAGGAGGTGTATCAGAAAGTGTACACAGAGAAATATCAGGAACCACTCCCTGACGACTGTCCTGAACCACTTGGATGTCTGATCAATGACTGTCGGGCCTATGATAGCTTCCAAAGACCATTTGCTGGAGGTACTTGAAAATCACATTTTCCAGCCCATAAACACCAATTGTTTTCATACAGAATTTCAAATTCACACAAAAAATATATATTCGCATTCATTCATAAATTGTCTTTTTCTTCTACAGTGCTGGTGGATAAACTGCGCAGCGTGGTGGCACAGTTAGAGGAGTAATAAAACGTCATTCTTCTGCCTCTCTGTCAGCAGTACTCAGGGTTTCTGGTCATCCTCAGGACAAGAAATACAAAAAGTCTGAAAACAGGCCTGTAGCTTGCTGAAAACTCTAGAATCCACAGGATGGTTTACAAGGCACTATCCTTTTACTGTAACTCTTGGATAAGTATATCATATTGTTCTAACCAGGAACCTGTTTCCAAAAATAAACCTTATGGATCTGCTTATACACGTGTTGTTTGAACAGCATTATAACTCTAAATGTTTTTTAAATGGGTGCCCTATACAACTGGTAACATGGGTTGTTTTAGAGATGTTGATATAGGCATATAAATGATTATATTGTATTGTATAGCACGGAACCTACATTGACAGCATATACTGTAACTGTCACACATGTAAAGGATGTTATGAATGTTAGCTCTGGTGACTGTTGTAGCTCTCTCTCATCAAACTGAAAAAGGCCTTTACCTATTGTTACAACTCAACATTACAACAAAGTACTGTTATGTTTTACATAAAGTCGTTTGTGTGTACCATGACCATGAATCCTCTTGGCAAGTAAAAGTGGTGTTTGGAGCAACATCGGTGCTGATGTTTAAATATGAATAAATGAATCATGAAACCATCAAACTTTTCTTCTTTTACACAAAATCTTAAATGAAATTGTTGACTTGAGCCATGTAGCTATGAGTCCTAACTTATTTTTCTCCTTAACTTTACTCTTTTCAATGTTCCCTTGAAATCAAGGATTTTTGCTTTATAATTTTTACTTTATTATTATTAAATTCTT
The DNA here is from genome assembly GCA_946959425.1 of Argyrosomus regius. NCBI lineage: Eukaryota > Metazoa > Chordata > Actinopteri > Sciaenidae > Argyrosomus > Argyrosomus regius. The sequence goes on from OX336886.1 coordinate 23,229,617, forward strand.
GCTGACAGAACTTCTTTAAAATGAAGTGTGAGTACATAGGCTAAAAACAGATTTTTACCTAATGTCTCTGTGTCAAGGCATGCAGGCCTAGTAAAACGCCATAGTCAACATTCACACCCCTCACCCGCCTCACTTGCACTCAGGATCTGTGAAGAGAATGTGTGCTGAACCTTTTATAACGAGTCTCATTGCCTCAAGACAGCGATAGAAAATCATGGAGCATACCCAGAAAATGTATCTTGTACCTCAACAACAACTTAATCTTTTAAAAAGACCGTCTACACAAGAGTCTATTCGAGAGACTGTAGAAAATGAACTGGACCGTACCATCAAAGACATTTTGGATCAGAAAACTGATGACCTTTATGGAAAGGCGAAAAAATATTCTGTGGCGTTGCAGAGATATCTCACCGTGGTAAAACAAGGGGAAAGGGAACAGAATACACTCACTTTATCCCTCCCGGACGAGACGGACACTTATAGATCAGAACCTTTCAGTATAGATGCTCAAGACAAATCAAAAGACCCTGTGTTTAATGAAATTTTAAGAAACATTCCAAAAAACAGCAAGAAAAAAGCTCAAATGAAATGAAAACTGTCTGACATCATACTGATCGCTGAACATGTAGCGGGCAAATTGCTCAGGATCTGTCACCAACTCACACATGGCCTGATTTTCCCGCATGGAAAAACGACCCCACAAAGAATTAAGCCATAGCTTGTTGATGCTACGCACAGCTTTGTTGACTGCAATTTTTTCAGCATTTAAGTGGATCCCCTCTCTCGCATAGTAGTCCTGAATGTATTTCGCTTTAGATTCTGTATCTTTTGCAAAACTAGGGTAACCTGAAGCCTCCTGTTTGCGCTGTAGGAATGTTTTAACATAACCTTTGAAAAGGTTGTCACTCTTCTCAGCAAAATGCCACACTTCATCTATTTTGGACACTACTGTCGAAGAAATCATCGAGTCCAGTTGAGATGTTTGCTGTGGTGGTGTGTTTATTACGAAGCATGCCGGCACACTGGTGAACTGACGGTCACAGAGGGTATCTGAGCCAGTGAGTTGACCAGGAGCAAATGAAGAGGAGCACTTTTATACAGAAAACAGCCATGGTTACACAATATGTAAATAGGGATGGAGCAAAAGGTGGGTGATCCCTCTACACGCTTTCATAAACACTTACTCATACCTCCAAATCACTTGCTAAATCTTTCAATCAACATTCTACTCAGAAGACACAAGTCATTCCTATTCACGTAAGGAGAACAAATCAGATCCCTACAGAAATGAAATATATCCCTAAGTATTGGGAGAGCGAGTCATCCCTACCTCTTCCCACCAGCTGTTTTTCCACCAGGCCCCAGGCCTCTAGTGCCACACTATCTTTAGTGTTCTCTTGGCACTCTCTGGACGTCTCTTCTAGTGTTCCCAACACTACACCCGGGATGACTACAGTGTTCTAAATCACTGATTTTTAATCACAAATCACACGTCGACTTCCTACAGTGTTCTAAATCACTGATTTTTAGTCACAAACCACACGTCGACTTCCAAAGAAAATAGAATCACAGAACTCATATATACCTGGTCTTTCACAAGATTCAACTATCTGGTCTTTTCTATTTTCTGTAGTTCTAGCCAAGACCTTAATGTTACACCATTAGAAGAGCAAGTCAGATCCTAAAGTCAGGAAAAGGCAAACAATTTCAATCAAGACAGATTCTTAGATTTTGAAAATGCAACCATTCCTAAACATACCAACCAGGGCAGAACTAATTCACAACCACACAGCAAACTTACGTAAAATTGGATGGCGTCAACTTCTTTGGGACTCCAGCTTCACAGACCTCCAACAACACACAGCAACAGGATTTGGGTTTTCAAAAGGGCCCCTTACCTCTTAGTTTAATTTGGATTCTCAGGTCGCTGGTGTGTTCTTGGTCTGAAAAGAGGAGTCTCGGTGGAAGTGTGTTGCCATCCGGGTCACGGCACCAAATTGTCGAAGAAATCATCGAGTCCAGTTGAGATGTTTGCTGTGGTGGTGTGTTTATTACGAAGCATGCCGGCACACTGGTGAACTGACGGTCACAGAGGGTATCTGAGCCAGTGAGTTGACCAGGAGCAAATGAAGAGGAGCACTTTTATACAGAAAACAGCCATGGTTACACAATATGTAAATAGGGATGGAGCAAAAGGTGGGGAAGGTAAGGGAAGGGATTGGGCAACAAAGGGTAGGGGGAAAGGAGGGGGATAGGTAACAAAAGGTAGACATTTACATGAGGTCTGGAAGTTGGAGCCAAACAGACAAAAGGTAAGAATACACACATGTATGAGAAGAAGGTTCAAGACCTAAACAATGGGGTTGGGGTGGTTTCCTAGATGTTGCTTGGTTGCTCAATTAGCAAGTCTACACTGCCCCCAATGTGTATTACCTTGATCAAGGGCCCAGCTCAGTAGGGGTTACAGGCTAGACCCAGACGGATACCACTTGGCTTCAAGTTTTCTATATGTCAGTGTGTATTTTCTTCATCACTACGTACCCTTTTTCTACCACCTTCTGCAGCTCGAGACTGACCCACGTTCCTGAAAGAGACCTCTCGGAATCACGGTGATTGCATTCACCGGACTTGTTTTCAGTCTCTGCGCATGTGCGACACAAAGAGAACATGAGTTTGTTGTTGCAGCAGTATGGCAGTACGGGATGATACAAACCTTGGGGTGGTAACACAGTGCATTTTATTCAACCAAAGTACTTGTCAATGGCCTCAAAATCTCGGAAGATTATTTTAGGGTTACCTATGGGGTAGCTTTTATGCGCCTGTACGGTTGGGTATAACAAGGTAAAGTCATAATAATGAATTTTCTCACCCTCCGCAACTTTGCAATGCAGTTTGTATGCATTAGTACGACCCCCAAACAGAGCTTTTCGCGGATCGAGTCTTTCAGGCGCATCGCAGTTTCTCAAAAAGTCCTGTAGTCTCTGATCTGTTGTTTTGGCTCGTTCCGACTCACACTCCCACGTCACCCGCACATGTAATTTGTGTGTCTGTCTAAGACTGGTTAGTTTTTCTTTAAACTGTCTGTAGAGAACACCAAAGGCAATGTTATTTACAGCATTTTTATGTCCGGGGGTGTAGCACTTTGGACAACCGTGCCAAAAACATCCTGCAAACTCGTATACAGTACGAACACCGTCCCTTTCACAAAAGCCATCAACATGGTACAACCCGTAACACCTTTTGCTGACCCTTGCATCCTGTTCCCGCATACATTGGGAAAGCTCTATGACTCCTCTATTCATTGATCTCCTCTCCTGTGATTTTTCAAATTACATTACACAAGTAGTTGTGTAATGTAATTAGCAGTTAAATAAAAGGTTATAAGGCTAAATAACATTTTGCCACTTTTCTTCTTACCACTTTAAGTTCTTGAGGATACAGGCTATGCCAAACAACAATGTTGCTTTCTTTCTATTCCTTGGATAATGATAAGAGGGTATTTCACCTTTTTTCCTGTTAAATAAAATAAATTAAAATCCTAAATCCTGAGAAGTAGATACATTTGGTGTTTTTTTACAACCCTTCAACCCAAAACGACACCTCCACGTCTGTTGTATTTTATGACCCCCCCTTTTATGACCACACATGCATCCACCCCTCCCCCCTTGTTTATGACACTTCCGCTACATCACACACACACACACATGCACACAACAACACACAACAACACACCCACGTGCGTGTCACACCTGCACCCATGCACGTGCGGACACGCCCCCATGCGCGTGCACAGGAAAAAAAGTGTCCCTTATATACTGCTTGTGTTAGATCATTCGGAGATAAGATTTAAAAAAAAATCACAGTGCCCAGTTGGTATGTCACCCTCCTAATCCCTGTTCTGATCAACTGGCTCTTATCTACACAGAGATATTCAACAGATCACAGCTGAGTTTCCTTCCTACTTTAAACGCTAAATAGTCTGGGTTCAAAGAAACCCTCCATCACAGAATGAAATGAACAATCATGTCACGCTTCAAAAGATTGGTTTCAGGGACATCACAGAAGCTGCAATGTTGGCAGTCCTGCCTCTTCCGCCTCCTGGCCTCCCAATGTGGATCATCGGTGGGCCTGAGGCGGGTTGAATAATGCCTGGGTGATCAAACAAGCCATCTGTAATGGCACCAACCTGTCAATCAAAGTGACCACACTGTTAATTATGCATAACTTTAAGCCTTAATATAATTTGAACAGGTGAATTATAAAGAAATGCAGACCCAGTATATTTGTCATGACTGGGAAAATTAGCTACAGAGACCATAACTGTTTTTTGTACCAGGCTGTAAACATTATATATAATATATATTACATATTTCTGCTGTGAAGTTTGGCACTTTAACATGGGGACAAATGGAGATTAACTTGTACTGTAACCAGCCTCAAGTGGACATTTGAGGAACTGCAGTTTTTGGCACTTTTGCATTGACTTCACTTCACTTCACTTCACAGCCACAGTTTGCCGCTTGTGTTTATCCCATCTCTGCACCAGCTTCCACGTGTTAACTTACTTGAGCAAATACAGTTAATTCAATGTTCCATATATATCAATATATCAAATGAAATGTATGTGTATGTAAGTCTCTGCATCAGCTTTCCAACATACGATCTTTGGCGGTGACGTCGTGGCAGGATGGGGCGGGCAGAGTGAACTGGCGCCGGGAGATTCGAGCCCTGACCGCGGTCTCGACTGCGTTAACACTCGTGAGTGAACTGGATGTGACCCATAAACCCAACACAACCAGACCCTGTGTGATTAGCTCCTCTGGAGCCATGCTGTTGTTACCCTGCGTGTTCTTCCAGAGCGGGATCGGCGGCCAGTAAACCCTCACATCCACACAGGTAGGTGTCTGCTTCTTCACCGCGCTGCTACAACCCGAGCACAGTCTGTTACCTAACGAGCTAGCAGCGCTAACGAGACAAGCAAGCAGACTCATTTACACGGGTATATACAGCAGCAACACCATAGTTAATGTCAACAGTAGGTAGTTATGCACTGACTTTGATAAAAGCTGTATTTAAGCTATTAAAAGCTCGCTGGAAGCATCACAAGCTCTCAAAAGCTAGCTCATTTTAGCTTAAGCGTCTGTGGTTACCAGGGGACCAGAGCAGAGACCTTATTGTTTTTATTGTATTATTCTGTAGCGTTGCTAACGTACTAAGAAGATGTATAATAAATCACTAGTTTGAACCGAGAACAAGGAGCTATCGATAGCTGTGTTTTGCCCGGAGGCCTCTTCGACCTCGGGCTCTAGTTAGGTGCCACACGACCTGGCCCGGGAGAACACAACGGAGGGTGTTTGCCATCACAGATTAAAGGTAGATTTATAAATTATAAAGGTAATTTGATGGACAGTTCACAGTTAGTGTGTCACGTTTTGCGGGGAGAACTGTCGCCGCCAACGCTGTGCCAATCGACGTCAGCTAACTCGTTAGCTCAACATTCAGGTTGTGTAACTTTCGACTTTGTGGAGCTACTTGGAGCATAAGTTTGATGCTCCTGCAGCTTCATGTTACACTGCGTGCATTCCTGTCATTTATAATGGAGGAGGAGGAACTTCGTGTCTTCAGGACTACAACACAGAGTCAAATGACCTTTCTCAGTCCTCCTGGATGTGATGTAGGATCAACTAGTGGAGCCGAAAAGTGTGACATTATCAATTTGGCATTAAAAACCAAGATTACAGCTTCAGTAGCGTTTAAAGGTGCAGCAAGAGTAGCAGGGAAATGTAGTACGACTGTAATATTTTTTATGTCACTTATCAAGGCTACAAAGAGCAAACAGACATTTAAATTCACACAAAGTAAAAGTGTAAAATGCATTAGTTTAACATGAGATCATATAAATATCAATACAAAATCACACTGTAAAACACATGAGTTGCAATACTTGGAAGTGTGTTTTCCATTGCCAGTACAGAGCGAGCTAACCTGTGATTCTCAGGTGAGCTCTTGAACTCTGTGAACAGGAATATGTGGGGTTAGAGGCTGATATATAGTTGGATGTATGCTCTATCTAGAGTCTACACCATAGCCTATGCAAGTGACATACGGCATTGTGAGCACGTATACTTGTGCGCCTGTGTGTGTTCTGCAATAAGTCAAAATGTTGGGCTTCAGTTTTTTTCACTTCCTCATCTCTGTTCTCCGTCTGTTTTTTCTTGTGTGTTTTCCTTATTTCCACCCCCACCCCCCCCTGCCGCTTGTGAAACGAAAACGCGAGGGGACAGATGAGAAGTTGTCATGCAGCGAGGCAGCGTCCCACGTGTGCCTGTTTTTTCTGTAAATGTGTGCATGTTTTGAAGAGGGATCTCCAAACAGTGTCATCACTTGCTGCATGCAGTTAAGCTAGCATGCACTAGGCTGTAGATGACTCTGTGGCCCACGTAGAATGAAATCTTCATTCAGACTTGTAAAACACACTGTGAGAAGACTTAACATGTAATCTTGCTGATGTGGTTTGCTGGTAGAGCATGGGCTCTAACAATAAACTGTCTAACCTGTGTCTTTTCCCCACCGTGCTGCTGTGCAGATGGAGGCCATGGAGGTCGACTCCCCTATGGAGATGCAGGGAAGAGGCGGTGTACAGCCAGTGGTTGCTGCTGCAGGTGAAGACGCTAACGCGCCACTAGTCATCTCGGACTCTGGCAGCAGCACTGAGGTGGACGATGATGACGACGATGACAATGAAGGACGACAGACGGCAGCTCGTGTGCCACCCAGACTTCCTGCGACCTGGGCGTTCAGTCAGAGAGCGGTTGGCGGTTCTGCCGCCACACCTTCAGCTGCTCATGGGGCGCCCATACGAAGGAGACTCAGGTACCCAGAACCAATGCACAAAAACAGCTTGTTTTGTGTCTTACGTGCTTTAATTTAGTATAACACTAGCTGTATCCAAGTAGTTCTTTAAATTCAGCTCTATCTACCTGTAAATTTTCTATACATGGTTCAGACCCTCCTGTCTCCAGTGTCTTTCTGGTGTGTGTTGTGCTCCAGGCAGGGTCTCAGGGTGCACTACCCCAGCCAGACTGCAGCGCCCTCCAGGGGCTTTCCAGACTTCCTGCTCCGAGCACCGGCCGCCAGTGTGGCTCAACCGGAGTCCGGCAGCACCACAGAGGTCAGCGAGTCTGACGAGGAAGCAGAGGACGAGGGAGATGAAGGCGGCACATCTGCTGCCGCGGAGCCTGTCGACCCCGTGCTGCTGCCTGCTAGTCCTCGCCTCAATGCCTCCATCCAACACACACAACCACAAGAAGCCGGTCCAACCAGTGAGTGTGACCAGCATGTGCTGTTCACAGACCAGTGCAGAGTCCATGTGTTGTGTTCTCAGAGTGCATTATAATTTCTTTATGTTTTTCACTGTGTTCAGACTCCAGTTCAGCTGCAGATGGTGAGAGGACAGAAGCTCAAAATCTGGTCGTCCAGGTAATGTTCAGACATTTTCCATCACTTTTCTTTCTAGTAGCAGTTATCAGACTTGTGTTTCATGCAGAGATCAGATGTAGCTATTTTTTAAATGATGAATAGTCACTCTTCATTATACAGAGTATACACTTGCCTTAATTCTGGAATATGAGGTGAACCCGTCAGTTAGCTTGTTTTCTGTTGTCATCTGTTGGTTTAGAGTTCCCATGAAACAGCCAGCATGGTCCTTATTCCTTCCTCATATTTATATGTTTTATATAAAATCAGGCAGCCAGGGACCGCTGAGCATGAGTTACACCCATACCACTATGCTGCAATAGCGGAACTTCCAGTCAGTTCAGACTGGGACCAAATGCAGCATCCGAGACTGACAGAGGCCAGGTTTTGATCCTGGAATCCCAGGGCTCAGTCAGCTACCCTAACCTAGATACATGGCTAACTGAGCTAAAGGTGTAGGTACCGGATAGTAATAGACAATCATGAATAGAGTTTTGCAAAAATAAATGAATAAAATTCAGCCATGGAATGTTAACAAATAAAAGTGTGATTTTCACAACATTTTACTGCAACAATAAAAACAGTGAAATGTTAAAAATAAGTGACCTGGGTACCGTACAGACTGTCTCGGTCTGGTTGTGTTAACTGGGAGACTGCTGAGCCTGGTTCTACTGCCCCCGACAGCTTTACTTACTACTCCTCCTCTGTACCGGTGCACCACCTTGTGGTCGCCAGTCATTGTCAGTCTGAATGCCAAAATGTCTTTCTGACCTCGTTATGAATCTGTAGTTTATGATGTTTAGTTTCCATGTAGCTTGAAACTCTTTCATATCCACCTCTAGTCGGTGTCTGTGGCCTCGGCTTCTCTCCAGCCGTCACATGGCGAGGAGGGTGAAGGCGACAACTGCACAATCTGCTTTGAGGCGTGGACAACAGCGGGCGAACACAGGCTGTCTGCTCTGCGTTGCGGTCACCTCTTTGGCTTCACCTGCATCCAGCGCTGGCTGAAAGCTCAGGGCCCGGCCGCTAAATGTCCACAGGTCAGCAAAGTTACTGTTTTTTAACAGGAAGTCTTGATTTCATATCCGGCATCACACTTGACCTTGTATGTCTATGTTGTTTCTCTTTAGTGCAACAAGAAAGCGAAGCGTTCAGATATTGTTCTGCTGTACGCTCCAAAGCTGAGAGCACTCGACAACTCGGAGCAGGAGATTTTAAAGAAGTGAGTCGTGTTTTCTCCGCTTCAGTGCCAACACACAGCACACCTGATCTGCAGGAATGATATAAACTGATGACGTGTGACTGTTAAAGGAACGTTTCACCCCAGATTTGCTATTTTAGTGTCAAACACTCGTCTCCTGTAAGATTGAAAGGCAGCTGGCAGATGTTTTATGCTTGATGGACACATGCATGTCTCACCTATCCAAACAGTCCTTATGTTGTCTGAAACCCACTTATTTCACAGATCTGTTGAAAACACTAAATTTATTAGCAATATTTATTTAAAGTTTTTTTTTTTTTTTTTTCTTGTCCCCATGATAACTGATCTGTCTTATGTCTTCTACCACAACAAAATCTTACCTTTGTTACAGGTTACCTGTTAATGTCATTTAGGTTACCTTACAAAGCATTTAATGCGTGTGTGCATGCAGGTCTCTGGAGCAGGAGCAGTCTCTGAGAAGAAAAGCTGAACTGGAATCAGCTCAGTACAAACTGAAACTGCAGGTCGTCACCAACAAATATGGACAAGCACAACAAGAGCTGCAGGTATCAGCGACGACTCATTCTTTTCAAATTTCCTGAAACTTTGTAGAGTTTCATGTCGGCTATCTTAGAGGTCCCAAAAATGATCTAACTACAATAAAATGGATACTTTAACACCATCACACATAAACTGGGCTCATTGAATACATAAGTCTTAGCTTTCCAGTCAGACCCACATGTTTTTTAAATACTGCTTTTAGGGGAACCAGTGTACAGAAATCTTCAAATATACTAGGCCCAAATAACACATTTACACTGAATGCAACAATTTGCACATAGTTTTTGCTCAAAGTGGCGTGGGAAAAGTGGGAATGTCTGTCAATGGGAAACATGTTGGCACCTGTAGAAAGTGTTCTCATTCAGAGATCTGAAGGTGTGGTGACCATGCTAGTTTTTCCATTGTCAAAAGGTTTGGCGTGTTGTGTGACAAGCTACCATGACATGGTTGGTACCAATGGATGCCTCAGGTCTTGTAGTTTCATGACCTTTCTAGTTTTAAAACCAAACCTGTTACAGCCTCAGAAAGGCCCTAATGTTGGCTGAGGACGTCTGTGTCCCAGTAAAGTGAAAGAGATTCATAGAACATATATTATGTTTCAGGGATTTCTAATGGATTTCTAACTACTGTCCCGTGAATCTGATGTTGTCCATGATTGTAGCTTCAGTCAGGAGATGAATCTCTTGATGTCTTCCCAGTTAAAACCTCCGCTCATCTCTTCCTGTCTGTGTAGGAGCTGAAGGCTTTGATGGCTCAGGCCGGGAGAAGCTCAGTTCCCTCCTCGTCCTCCTCAGTGTCAACCTCGCTCCTCCTCAGTCTATCTCAGAGGGCGGACGGCTCCAGAACAGCCCAGTACAGCTTCTCCAAGGCAGTGCTGGTGTCTCAGGCTGGAGGCTCCAGGGTTTTATCCTACTGTGAACCTTTGAGCTGCCTGCTGGCCTCGCAGCCTTCCCCTCAAGCCACGCTGGTGCCTGGTGAGATGCCCTTCTTTCTTCCTTTTGTTCAGTTAGCAGTGTGGCCTAAAGATGGTAGCATTGTTCAATCCATCTGTAAGTGCAGCACTTTGGACCAGAGTAAAATGTCTAGACAGATTGATGTGAAACTTGAGGTATGATCACATTACACTTCTATGACCGACTGATTCAAGCATGCACCTCCTGTTTTCGTCCAATCTCAGACCACATTCATAAGTCAGACTTGACATTTGTTTTAACTTGGAGCTGGCAGATGTCCTCAGTCAGCTTGAGGACATCTAGAAAGACTGATGTCTGATGTCTTTGGAAATTTAGAACATTACCACAATTCCAGCGTGCCCTGCCAGGAGTGTTTCAAGAGTGGAGGTATATAGCTGCATTGTCAAGAATGGTAGGATGAGCTCTAGCAGCCACACCTTAGCCAGAACTGGGCCACGTTCATATTTAGTCCTTAATTGGATGCAGGTCTGATCAGCGTCTGTCTTTCAGCCTTTTATTTCACCAAGCTCTCGTTAACGTTCAAAAGTCAGTCCCAAATTAGCTCTTGGTTAGCGGCTTCTTGCTTGGTCACTCTCTCCCTTTCTCTTTTCTTAGCTTCCTCCGTCGACTTCCTCTTTGGTTTCTTTGCCTCTGCCATTATGTCCATAGATGCTGCTGAAGCTTGCTTGCTCAGCTCCGCTTGCCATCAGCATTCTTCACCCTGTATGGGTGCTGAAAACCTCCTCTCTCTGGTGGTACAAATACGAACACTCCCCCAGTGCTCTGAGCTCATAGTCTCAGCAGCCTGGCTAACTGAGTTAACATAAGCTAACAGCAGCTACAGTTCACAACAGTAAGGGAAAGCAGAAAACACTTTCTCCATAAAATATGATCCAGTTTCACTAAAAAGTGAAATAGTTGGTGGTGTGTGACTTAGTGCCGCAAAACGTTACATGCTGAGAGACCTGATTGCACGTCAGTGTAATGATTTTATGGTAGGAACACAATTGGTGGAAATCTGGTGGAAGGAAATCTGTGGGTTGTACTTTCAATTTCCCAGCAGGTATTTGGTCAAGGTTTGTAGCATTGCTTGTGTATAACTGGTCAGGACCTCATGACCTTTCCTGTAGGACATCCTTAGGGCACACTCTGAAACACTCGATGTAGACAGACATAAAAAACTCAGATCATGGTGTGATTCGTTAGAAAGCTCTGATTTGACTCTCACTGGTGACCTTTGTGTCTCCTCCTTCAGGCTGCGGGGTGAAGAAGGTGAGTGTTGTCAACATGAAGGCGAGTCAGTACGTTCCCATCCACAGTAAACAGATCCGAGGTCTGTCCTTCAACAGGCAGAATGACAGTCTGCTGCTGTCTGCTGCTCTGGACAACACCATCAAACTGACCAGGTGCGCGCACACACACACACACACACACACACAGATGAAAAACCTGTGACAGCACAGTGTGTTGTTTTTGCTGATGTTGTTGTTTTGTTTTTTTAAACTGTGTGTGTGTGTGCATTGCAGTCTGCTGACAAACACGGTGGTTCAGACCTATAATGCAGGTAAACCCGTGTGGAGCTGCTGCTGGTGTTTGGACAACAGTAACTACGTCTATGCAGGTCTGAGCAACGGCTCTGTGCTCGTCTACGACACCAGAGACACCAGCACACATGTCCAGGAGCTGCATCCACTACGCTCCAGGTACACACACACACGCACACGCACACACACACACACACACACAGGCCTTGCAGCAACTGGTTCACCTGCATTGCTTCTTGCTTTATTCCTTTCTCTCTTTCCTTGTCTGTTATCAGCTGTGACATTGAAAATCTTTTAAGTAACACCAAGCTACACTTTTTGTACTCCAGTAGAAAACAAACTCCTCCCGGCTGATGCATTACGAATCAGGTTTAAAAAAAAAATAAAAATACTGAAGTTACTCTTTAACCACCTCTTGTTTGTCCTGAAAGCTATCACTTGTTAAACTCTGGCTGTTTCCAGGTGTCCAGTGGCATCTCTGTGCTACATCCCGCGGGCGGCGTCCAGCTCCTTCCCCTGTGGCGGGCTGATCGCTGGCTCTCTGGAGGGTGGATGTTTCTGGGAACAGGTCAATGAGACCACATATAGGCCGCATGTCCTGCCGCTGGAGACCGCCGGCTGCACTGACATCCAAGTGGAGACAGAGAGCCGACATTGTCTGGTCAGCTACAGGCCAGGTGAGATCCTGAACCCTGCTAACTAAAACCCTCAAAGAGGGCTGACCTACACACCTGACTGAATGTAACACATGATGATGACGATGGTTAATAATAATAAAAAGCAGGCAAAGCAAACTGCTTAAAAGGAACATACATGTTACATGTATTTCCATAAATAACATAAACTAACCTGCACACACATAACCCCAAATGCAGTAAGGTTATAAAGAAGGTTTAGGATGAAAATACATTTTCCAGAAGCAACTTAAAAGACGAAAACTAACAGATTAATGAGAAGATGATTTTTCCTCACTTCCATGTGAAAGATCAGCTGAAGTTCCTTTCAAAATAATCTTAAAATCCTCAAGAAACAGTTCCTGTGTGTTGTCTCAAAAACTGAAATTTTATTTACACACCATTTGGATTTTTTTAAGCCATCTTTTTTAAAAACTGTAAATGCTAGGCATCATGGTTCTTTGCCATCTATACTGATGAAGGGTCATATCAGCTGATCATTATTTGTTTTGTTGGAGCAGCTGGTATAGCAGTGTAGGTACTGGAATGCCTTGAAAATAGCTTAAAAAGTCCTTGAAATTCAAATGAACTACATAACGCTGTCATATATTTGGTGAGAGATCTGCTAGTAAATAAATACAATTTGCATCATCAATAGATTTTTGTGTTTAGTCCTGGTCTCCTGATCACATATCTTTACTGAATATTGGCTGATGGTTCTGGGCATCCTTTGTTACTGCACTTTTTTTTTTTTTTCTTAACAAATTGAGTCCCTCGTGAACCACACAAAATAAAATGCTGCTGAGACAATTCTGTTGCTAAAAAAAAAAGAAGAAAACACACAGCAAAGCCTCTGCAATGAAAATAATCACAACGACCATCAGACTGAAACTTGAGTAGCAGGAAAAAATGCTGAGTCATAAGCAGCTTGTTGTATACACAAGAAGCTCAGAGGTGTTACTCACAACTCACTCTGTGAATTACTTTGGTTCGTTGCTCACATCTCAAGATCCTCCACAACTGTCCATGTGCACCACACCAGCTTTTCCACTTGAGTCTCTTGGAAGCCTCTTTTTTTGTCTTTTTAAGGTTTTGTTTGTTGTATTATTGATTTGTTCACCGGATGAAATCAAAAATTCTCTGTACGTATTCCTGAATATTTTTTTTCTTCTGTGGAAGATCCACAAACACATGTCTGGAATGTTGTGTGGCTGCATACAGATGATTTTTGCCTGGACTTCTTTCAGAATCAGATTACTATGTGTCTGTGAGTGCAGCACAGATTTATCTGAATGTTAAGTTAGTGTCCTGTATGTCTCTCCTGCAGGGCGCTCCAACCCATCTCTGCGGTGTGTCCTCATGGCTCTGAACAGGACCCCCCAGCAGGACTCGAGTCAGCTGCCCAGCTGCTCCTGCTCTCCTGTGCAGACGTTCAGCGCCGGCTCCTCCTGCAAACTGCTCACCAAGAACGCAGTCTTCAAGAGTCCAGACGGAGGCGGGATGCTGGTCTGCGCCGGGGATGAGGCCTCCAACTCTACCATGGTCAGTCCTGTGTGTGTGTATTGGAGATCAGGAGCCGTCAACAGTAGACGATTTCACTAAGCTTTATTTTAAATAGCTCGAAGCTGCCTAAAGATTTATAATAAGTTAAATTATAGTGTTTTTTTTGGTTTTTTTGCCATGTCATTTAAAATAAAAAAATAGCTGCCTAGTTCATTTTTAATGTTTTATTGATTTGCTGTATTTGTTTTTCATTTCATCTCATTTGCTCTTGTTCCTCTCCCTCCTGCTCATCTTCTCCCTCTTTCTACTGTATCTGGCTCCTCTTCAGGTGTGGGATGCCGGCACTGGGTCTCTGCTCCAGAAGCTTCCAGCTGACCTTCCAGTGTTGGACATCAGCCCGTTCACAGTGAACGGCGAGCACTTCCTAGCCTCGCTCACTGAGAAGATGCTGAAGCTCTACAAGTGGGAGTGAATGAAGAGAAATGAGAACTAAAAACCACAGTGAGGAAGACGGGACGATGTGGTCTGTGTGGAAATGTGGAAACTCAAATGCTGCTGAACTTTTAGACACGCAAAAAAAAACGGATTACTGGGAGGGTCGACCTGAGGAAACCTTTCAGATTCACAGTTATCATTTCTAGTTGTTTCATTTGAAAACAAACATCCACGATACTGTGTCTGGTGACCTTTGACCTGCACAGGAAGAGTCAGCTGTGTCGTAATTGGATATTGTGCTAACACCATGCTCCCAGTAATAAGATGTGTTTACGCGAGTCAAAGGGCAAATTATTACCGTGTACGTGAGAACGCTCGTCATGTGGTCAGTCTGTCCACTGACCTGATGTCAGGTCATCTGTTCAGCCGCTAACAGTCGCTGAAGCTCGGCCGAGTAACATTTCTTTTCTGACCTGTTGGTGGATGTCGGCTCTGAGCTGGTGTTTTTTAGTCTGATGGAAGTGATGCTTTAGTGGAGGAAAATGGTGTCAGGCCTGCAGTCAAAGCACAGACATACGTGTGTGTGTGTGTGTGTGTGTGTGTTGGTTGTAGCCCTTCAACAACAAATCATGTGTATTTAACATTTTTAGGACAATTTTCAGGCTTTCCTTAGTTTTTCCTAAATGTCTGCGCAGTCTCTGGTGCTCGTTCATTTCTGTATAGTGTGAAAATCAATGAGCAGTCTCATGAAACCATTGTCTAAATTGTCTTACTGATATATTGACTATAAAAATAGTTGATTCATCTTTAATCAAGCCTTAATTTTCATAATTTCTATATTAAAGTTTCATGATGATGCAGATTCATTTAAAAAGTCTGCATTGCATTACTTCCCAACTAAAGCCTAATCAGCATAGTGGCAGTGCTGATACTATGAGCCAATTTTAATCTTCTCACAGATATATTGATTGTCACAGTACAGTATATATCTGTGACAAGAAATGACAAAGATGTGTTTATGGTCATTTAAATCAGTTTGTTA
This sequence comes from Argyrosomus regius, assembly GCA_946959425.1. Lineage (NCBI taxonomy): Eukaryota > Metazoa > Chordata > Actinopteri > Sciaenidae > Argyrosomus > Argyrosomus regius. The sequence goes on from OX336886.1 coordinate 23,245,006, forward strand.
ACCAGAGTCTGCTGACAAGTTTATTTTACACATCACATCCTGGTCACTACTTCTATTTCTTTAGTACAATTCTTTAACAACCACGTTTAAAGGATCCCTGTTTAAAATGTTTAAAGGTTTCTGCTTAAACTAATCCAGCTTCGTCTGCTTATAGATTTTCAAACCATCAGAAATGAATAGAAACTATTGGTTGCCTGATAAAGCGGAAAAAATAAACAGCCAGAGCTACAGCGAGTGTACGTTGAACATCGCTACTGATCATTTTCCAATTCATATCATCACTTTTTAGATCGATTTCCCTCCTTCTAGACAGCCAGTTCATCAGTATGAAAGAATAAACCTGGAGATACTTGAATGACTGCGATAATAAGCTGATAAGCCTATAGCTGCCACGCAACGAAATAAAAACGGAGCACGTAATAACGTGAACGTTTTATTATTAGAACAAGATATTTTTCAACATAAACTTGTGGCGTTAGAAAAGGAAGTTTTCTTGTTATAACAATATACTATTTATCTTGTGAAACGTTTGATTATAACATGATAACATTGTAATTTTTTACTTATAACAATATAAGTTATTAGATAAATAGTACATTGTTATAAGAAAAGTTTCTCGCTCTAACGTGATAAGTTTGTGTGTAACATTTAAAATAACCTAACTTTTCATGATACTGATCCTTTTTCTGGCATGGCAGCTTTAGTGCAAAGACAACAAAAATCTTTTAACAATGTTCAATTTTCCTGGATTTGATTTATTGACAAATTAAGCTGTGCCTTTCTGTAGTTACCTAACTGAAGTTTGTAATGTCTGAGTTTCCTTGAATCCACCATGAACAAGAGATTAGATACTGATCTGTTTGCCTCAAGAACCATACTGAAATGAAGGTCAATGACTCTCTGAAAGATATGAAGTTAATGTAAAAAGTGATGATGTGATTTGGAATAATAATGATTTGTAGTTAAGGGGTTAAAACATGAAACTCCACTGGATTCCTTTCAAAATAATTCCATCAGGTCAAAGACGCCAAACTTTTCTCCACATTTAGCTAAACAGTGTTACAGAAGCAAGGTGCTGGGAGGGAAGTCCAAGTTATAAATCAGCACCAGCCACATGAATGTCAAGGGTTTTTCTGCCGTGACCTGAAAGTGAAAGTGAATTTTTAATCAATGGACAAAAACACAAGTTGCCTGCTCTCAAAAACTGGTTTACAGAATCAATCAAAACAACTTTCTACACTTTGATTTAAACCTGACTGAAACCTGACTCAAAATGCCCTGGATGACCAAGCATTTTCAGTATTTACCCCTGAAAAACAAAGAACACGTACCCCAAGTTCATTTTTTTTTTCTCTTTATACGTCAGCCTTCATTTTGAACATGTTGGGTTTTATTTTGATTTTAACGATCACTTCTGTCGACCTGAAAAAGGCTCCTCACACAGTTTATCATCTTCTGTCTTAAGTCCCTTACTTAAGTCCCCTCTGAACCCGAACATTAAGTGCCAAAAGACTCTGCTGTCGTTGTAAATTTTACTTTCCTTGTTTTCTTTCTAAAGGAAGTTGTATATATGTATATTTGCTACCAACTGTTTGTGTACAACTTTGAAGTTAATAAAAATTCTGACTTATTTTTAATTAAAGTAATCGAAGTGAACTGTTGTTCTGATGTTGTTGGAGATGTCTTGTGAGGTTAGCACACAGGGCAGGATAAACAAACTGAACTGTCAAACAGTCATAAGTCATAATGTCCCTGTAGTAAGTGACAGAAAATACTGTAGAAACATGACTTGTGGTGGAAAGGGTGGGTTCCAATTAAAGCAGCTTTTAGTAATACTGACAGAAAAACAGAGGAGTGCCCCAACACGTGAGTACTTCATCAGAAACAGTATGCTTTAATTGTAGTTAATTTAAAGGTAACATAAATTAACTTAATTAAAATGTCTAATTTAATTATATATATATATATCAGTAATTTAATAAAAGTAATGGCGGGTTTCATTTGGCTGTAGTTGCTACAACTTCCACATAACCACAGGATACACACGAGTGAGGAAGGAAGTCGACAAACATGACTAAATGTAACATAAGTCAAACTTACATTTCCTTGTCTGTGAACAGTTAAACAGTTCACAGACAATGATTTAAAGCTGTTTGATATGGAGGCCAGCTGCTAACTATGTTAAGTCTGACAAATTGACCCTTCCTATAAGCCCCGCCGCTTTGTGCTCTGTGCTCCAATCACAGTTGAATAAACCTCAGCAAAAACCTCGGTCAACATTTTGAAGATGGTTAAAAGTTAAAAGCTACATATATATAGTCATATCTTAAGTAAGCTAATCTAATTTTAACAAAATGCTAGTGCAACACTTCCCGCTGATATGTCACTAAAGTGATACACGGTGTCATCGAATATTATTCAAACCATCTGCAGATTCATGTCACCTACATCATTTGTAATACTTTATTACACTGCAGAACAGTCACTATGGGATGTTTCAGTCTAGAAACATATTTCTCCAACTAGATGCTGCTTTCAAGGCATGCTCGTAAATTCCTATATTACACAAGTAGCAAACCCAGTCCATGACATGTACTGCTCTTAGGAGGCTTATGATTGGTATGTCTGTGTCTAGATTGACTGTACATTTTTGTTAATTATTATATTGACAAAGAATAAATGTAATTCATTCATGTTTGAAATTGGAAAAAATGTCTTTCTGAGGCTGTAGCAAGCTGTTTTAAAATTAGAGTGAAGATACTGGTATCATATAAGACGAGAAGACCTCAGGCATCCATTGGTTGGTGCTGGTGATGCTGGTTCGGGAATGCGGCTAAATAACACCCCAAAGTGAGGCAATGTAATGTAAATGTAAGTTTTGGCAATATGGCCATATTCAAAGGGGTCCCATGACCCCTTATTTTCTAGAATGCTGTATAAATGTGCATTTGCATTTATAGATTTCTGCATGCTCATGGTCTCTAAGCAGTACTGGAATTGCATAAATGTGGACTGACTGTAAAGCTGAGACTCTCACGGATTCAATGAGCCCAATTGTATTCATGTGTGATAATGTTAGTCCCTATAGTAGCAATTTCATTGTAGTGAGAGTAATTGAAACTTGACCTCATTGTATAAAACGACCTATTGTGATCACGAGGATAATCACAGCCTCATGAAACCACAAAGACCTTGTGCATTCAGGGGATGAATGGCTTTTGTTTATATATTGACTATAAGGGGGTTTCTGAGCAAGAGAATTCATCAAGACATCCAATTTCTGAAAATTGCAATTTATATAGTAATCTGCAAATGTTAAGAAATAACATGAATGAAGCATGAATCGTGTATTAATGTTGTCTTAATGTGGTATTTTGGGAGGATTTTTGACCATTTTTGTCAATTTATTTTTAGATTTTACACCAAATCTGTAACAAATGGTGTCAACTCAAAAACTGCTGCAACAATTTATGACACGAAATATAGCATGGGAATATCCATCATTTACTTCTATCACAATGTATTAAGACCTTATTCACTCTAAACCAAATATTGCACCTTGCAATATTTGAACAGGAGCCTAAACAGAACACATTGTTTATTAAAGACTGCATCTCAGTTTAATCTTCAGGTTCTCAGCTTTCAGGTGATGTGTACTTACCTACTGTCTCCACCTGAATATCCAACAAATGGGCCGATGGTAGGTAGGGGTGGAGTGGATGAGTGTGCTTTTATTCATGTGTATTTAGTACTTTATTACTCACATCCTTCTTCACTTGGCATATCATGGTGTAGCTTTGTTTAATTGACTAACCACAAGGTAAACACCACAATAAGTTTCCAATTTCCCTGTTCCCGTATCTGGAGAAAGGCAACGAGGAAGGAGATAAGGAGAAACACACTGATATGTTGTGTGAGTGAAAGTATTTTGTTACGATCCAGTTCCTCTGCTTGTCATACAAACACTGGCTCCTCTTTTATTGTTGAAGTCCAGTTCAGGATGGTTGATGGCCGTGTCCCAATTCCATACTAGTAGTCGATCGACAGAAAATAAGTCAACCATTTTTTTGTATGAATTAATCCTTTAATTAATTTATCAAGCAATCCCATGGCTCAGATGTGAGGATTTCTGGCTTTGCAGGAATATAATAGTCCAACTGATGCTGATAGCAGTCATTTCAAAGTTTAAAAACATCTTATTATAATGCATCAGCATAACATAAATAAAGATTTAGATAAAGATTTTTAAATCTGATTATTCAAGGAGTGTGACAGGAGTATGCAATATGAAATAAACAGTCTGTTCTCTCTGGTAAAAAAATGATGTAATGAAGTTTCTAAATCACCACAAACATCTCTGGCATTTACTGACATTTCTTGTTACTTACGAGCTGACATATACACAGATACCAAATCTTTTCATCATTAGAATTCATTTTGCACTAATAGGAGATGATACAAGAAAGGTCTTTACTCTGGAATCACATGAAAAAAACCCAAACCAACAGTGAATATTTCTACTAACAAGTATTGTGTCTGTATCAAAGCCTGATGTATCTTCTTCCTTTAAGCCATAGAGCCCCATTGTTGTTAAAAACACATCAGTGACCCACACTGTTGTTCCTTTATTACTATGAAAACACTGTATTTCATTTTGACTCAATCACTGTCCTGTGGAAAAGTGGTACTCCTCATCCGCAGCTAAACAACATGATTGCAGTGTTTTCAAACCATTCATTTGGCCTCCACTGACGATTTCCTCGTCACATTTGAGCTCTTAACTAATCATGGATGTATGTGCATGCAACATGCATAAATGTGACTGTAGTAGGCTGATATTCAAAGAAAATATTACAGGAAATGTAATCATTCATTGTTTATTTTGTAGTATTTTGATCAGAGATTACTCCACACACCACCAGAAAGAGGTCTTGTACACATAAGTGCACTGAGCAACAAATGTGGAATTATCCGCAGCTGAAAATAGTCCCTAACAAATATATTATTACCTCCTCTTTCAGTCGTTTGATGACAAAGACTACAGTGACTAGATATTTCAGGAGCCTTATTTTAAAAATGAAACATTTATGAGTCCTTGATAAGGATTTACATCTTTAGAAGAAACCAATGGTCTTGGAGAGCCATAGACTGGAAGTCAGAAAGTATTGAGAGACATGTTTTTGGTTTTAGTCTTTTAATAATAATAAAAAAAATAGAATAACACCATGCTTGTGCTATTATGTATTATATTATTTTATGGGTTAGTTTTTACATCATTCAGTCATTCGTTTAGTGTTTTGGAACCCTGATTTCTTAAATTAATAATAATAATAAAAAAGTGTTTTGTAGAAAAGCAGATTTATGTTTCTTGTGGTAAGGTGAAAGATATTATACTGTTATCTGTACCCACGTTTTCACGGTGTGAATTGTGTGATTGGGTGACTCAGAGCATTAAATATTCATGAGCTGTTCACCGCCATCCTACAAAGAAAAAAACACCTGCAACTTTACTCCGAGACCCCATATTTCCGACAGCTCCTGAATGCAGCAGCAGGCTGACTGGCTCTGTGAAGATGGCGGACTGTATACGTGTTCCTCTGCTCCTGCTTTTGATGTGCATCTTGTCGTTTGTGCATCCAATTCGAGGAGATAACATTAATATGAACAGACCTGCTGTTAGACCTGATAACGCACAGAATCCACCCGGAGGTCTGGCTCCGGTTGCGGTGAACCCGGGAGCAGCTGAGAGGAACCCGGGCGCCGGGGCCTCGCTGCCTCGGAGGCGCTCTGCCGGCTGGAAGTTGGCTGAGGAGGCGGTGTGCAGGGAAGACCTGACCCGGCTTTGCCCCAAACATTCGTGGAACAACAACCTGGCGGTGCTGGAGTGTCTCCAGGACAAGAAAGAGGTAATGCAGTGAAGCAGGGTTGTGTGGTCGCAGGGAAAGAAGCAGGGTGTGCCTGCCGAACCAACCAGCTAACGTTAGCTGCCACCGTTAGCCAGCCGCTAGCCCTCGTATTGAGAGAACGTCACGCTAAATGTCGGTCAGAAAATCAGCAATTTATAACCTATGATAGCATCTTCAGTTTGCCAAGCATTGTAGAAAAATAATGAAGACATATCCAGAGTCTCCATGCTCCACTTCTCAGTTCGGCATGATGCAATGCAACAAACGAAGCTGACCTTTTTTAAGACTATCAAATTCTTTAATGGTGTCTGCTCATATTTCTTCAGTTTAACGTCTTAAATACACCAAAATTGGACCGGCGTGACGCTGATTAGCAGAAAAACAAAGGGGCGACCCCGAAATGAATGTTGCTTTGTGGAAAACCTGTGAGCCGAATTTATCAGACGACTCAGTCGTTACAGATTTTTCTGTCAAAGTTTCGCTCTGCTTGTTGTTGGTCATTTAACAGTGAGATTTGTCGATAAACTGGCAGATTATGAGCGCAGTTCGGAGTTATAAGACGTCTTCCATCCGGACCAAGTTAGCTAGCGGCTACGTGTAGAATTGGCCAACGCACAGACGTAACAGTTCATAACCACAGTTCACCATGAGATGGTTCAGACACCTCAGTGACCTGGTAACTTTTTAAACCAGGTTAGCTGTCATGAAGGCAGCTAACTACCTGCTAACCGTTGTCGTAACTGTGCTAGCAGCTGTAGCCTCGACGAGATGTTAGCTCATATAACCGTTACCCAGCCTGTCGCTGGTTGACGTTTGGCTTTGTGAATTATCGATAATTACAGCGTTTGATTTAATTTCAGACCCCGACATTCAGTTACACAGCAGTAAGCTCTAATGACTGTAATGACTGACAGCTAACTGAAGTGCTTGTTGATGGTATGATATGTGGGTCCAGTCTGGTGCTTTTTTTTTTCTCTTGCTAACATTAATGTGAGGCAAACCGGACAGTTTAAAATCCATTTTGTTCGCAGACTCCACTTTTTCCCCTGGGAAAGGCTGTCAGTGGCCTCCCACCAGCCCGGGGCAACGCCAGGATTAGTAGTCACTGTGGTTTTGGGGCAGTGACTGTTGTCCCGACATGTTTAGGCAACACATCATCACCAGAAAACGATAAGAAAGATAAAGTACCTCTACGCCCTTTAATAGCAGTGGCAATAAAATGCATTTTGGATGTCTATGTTCTGCAAAACCTGCAAATAATAATGCAGATATTTTAATTTGGTTCTTCCTTAATGGAGAAGATGGCTAACAAAAGTATTATTTGACAAAAATCTCACCAAACACAGCACAGCTAATCAATCAATCAATAATTTGGTTAATATACGGTCACAAAAGTGAAAAATGATCCATCACTGGGACATGGTGATGTCTTCAAATGTCTTGTTTTGTTTATTCCAACAGTCCAAAACTTCATCATATCCACATTACAATAATATGAAACAGAGAGAAGCATCAAATCCTCACATTTGAGAAGCCAGAGCCAACAAATTACTGCCATTTTTAGTTGACGAATGATCGGAACAAAAAGAAATACCACTATGAATAAACTTTTTTTTTTGTCTGTTGGCTAACCGTTTAATTGTTCACACCCTGACTAGAGAGACTACTGTATATTATCTTCCTGATACACAATAAGATTAGATAGTGTATATAGTAATTTCCTACTCACACACACTCAGACTCCCATTTCTCAAGCTTGTCAGCTAGTTAAACTTGTGTGATGATTTTTATTTATTTATTTTTTTTAAGTTCTCTAGGTTGCTTTTGTGACCTTTAAGCCCATTCAAGTGCGACCCGAGAGATCGGCTCAGGATAGAGCCTGTTGACTGGGTGGCGACTGACTGCTCACTCGCTTCTTTAAGCTCATTAGCTGCTTGTCAACAGCAGGCCTACAGCAGACTGAGAGATCTCTATACGCTACGACAGGAGCTTACAGCAGCTAAGACAAGCTTCAGTTTGTGCCCATTATCTGCTTATTCACAGTCGCAACACAGCATCCCTTCTTGTGGTAGAAGTCATCATGATATACTGTGTCTTCCTATAGAAAATGCAGGACAGTAGCTGCTGGAGAAAGGATAGATTTTAGAAGGAGCATGCTCAGATGCTCATAATGTAGCAAGTGGTTTCCACCACTTCACAACCATACTTTGGCTTTCGTAGAACAGGATTCAAGGATTTAGAATAAATTATTATTTTTTTTTATTATTGACTGATTTTTGGAATAATACATCGACTGATAAATTAGTTCCTGATGTATGCCACAAACAGTTGTTTCCTGTCTGCCATTTTAAATGTAGGGATAAAAAAGAGGAAAGTAACAGTGGAAAGGTAAATTAGATGCAGTTAAATTTCCTCATTCATCACACACAGTGGCAGGTCCATGTTGTATGCAACTTGACATTTCAGTGTACCAGTTTCAGGTAGCTGGCTGATTACTATCAAGACCTCTGAAGACCCTTTTAACGCCTCTGTGAATGAAGCGAACTGAAAATGGAAATGCTTTTATGTCATTATTAGATATTAAACCTTGTTTTTTTTTCTCAGAGGTTTTGGCTGTGTGAGTGTTTACGGTTAATTATGGCACTGCTGCCAAATGAGATGCTCTGTCGGCAAACAAGCCCCGCGTTTTCGACTTCCTGCTGACTTTTATCCCACCTTCTGTTATTGAGACCCAAGAAGAGCTTCCTCATTCTTGTTTTTATTGCAGTAAAGTTTATGTCTGAATGGCCCGGGCTGTGTTCTCGCTGGAGAGTGCAACAATAATCATTTACCACTATGATACACTTTTAAAGTTTCATTCAGAAAATCAAATTCCAGACATCTCGAAATCGTAAATACTATAACCAACCTGAATTTTCCTAGAGAATTCAACATATTTCCTACTTCTCCTGTGTCCTGAAAAAAGCAACTGGACTTGATTCAGTTTGTAACGTCCTTATAAAATATACTCTACAGGAATAACTGAATCAGGTTTGCCTGAAATTAATTCTAAAATACTTGTCTACAAGCTACAAGATGGCACAAAATATCCAAATGCTTCCACTACATTAATATCCACAGTCTTAAAGTATGTTCTGTTGCTTCAACAAGGAAAAGAAAATCCGCCAAAACATACTAAAAAGAAGCCGGTGGGCTGAGAAATCAACCATCCCCAACCACTTCATTATATCTACTCTTAATTCATTACTTATTAATTTTCAAACTCAAGCAGATATTGTAATACATGTTGGTCATCAAGTTGTCTAGCCTCGTCCTGATTATAACATTTGGTTCCTCACTTGTCACTCAGGTGTAAAAGAAAAATCATTCACCCTTTGTGAGCTGTATTTTCTAGCAAAAGGCTTGATTCTATTGTTTTTACAAAATGACATGACTGCAGCTTAAGACTCAGTGAACCAGGCTTTTAGGTGTGACGTCTCGCAACATTGTGTGCTACCGTAGAGCTCGTCCACGTTCTGTGTGAAGGCCCCGAGCTGCCCAGCTGGCACTCTGCTGCTGCTGCTGCTGCTGCTGCTGTTCTCTGGTTCGAGGGTAAGATTAGGAGCTGCTTTTAGACTGGTAGCATTTTTGTGTGTCTCTGTCCTGCCCGCTGTCAGTCCTGCTGGTGGCTGTGGTTTTGTGTACGTGGTGCAGAGACTCAGAGTCCAGAGGGAGGAGGAGGCTCTGGAGATTGAAGGTTTTGCTCTGGCCTGTCGGCTGCACGAAACCTCCATGCGCCTGTATCTGTCACAGCCTCCCTGTCGTATCCAGCTTGTTCCAGTTTGATAATTGCCAATTAGCATATTAAGACAACAGGACATTATCTTTAAAAAGCTGCTTTGGCTAAATACCACAAACTTACTTAAATACAGTTGGCTTTCTCCATTTTGGGAGACTTTCATCTTCAGTTTGACTCTGTATCAAAGGTACTTTTTTCTCCTCTCACTTTATCTGATGGATTTAGATGCTGGGTGCAGCACTGATGTTGGGAGATAAAGTTGTCCTTCCAGATAATCCCAAAGGTTTTTGATAGGGTTGAGGTCAGGGCTTTCTGCAGGCCAGTCGAGTTCTGTCTCATCAAATTGAGAAAACTTTATGGAGTTTGGCTTTCTGCATGGGGCCATTGTCATGTTGAAACAGGAAAGAGCCTTCCCGTAACTCTTGCCAACAAGTTGTAAGACACTATTGTCTAAAATATCACGGCTGTAGCATTAAGATTTCCCTTCATTGAAACTACAGAGCCCAAAACAGAAAAACAGCTGCAGATCAGAAGCACACAAATGGACGAGTCAGATGTCCACATACTTATGGCAGTTAAGTGTATCACCACCTAAATTACAACATTAGTAACATTTATTATTTATAATAAACACTCTCGAGGTGATAAAGTACATTTTACCTCTGTTTCTATTTTCATTTAAACTATAAATGTGTACTTTATGGGGTGTTTTCCCATTACTGTGTTACTGCTGCTTCTATTAAAGTACAGGGTTTGATTACTTGTTCCACCGCTGCTGTCAGAACAGCTGCAGTGAGAAAACACCTGAATGTTTAACAGCAGCATGTCAGAGGAGGTTGTCTGTGTCCTGATGATAAAACAATCATAGAAACCTCTCTGAGTACTGAATCCCTGCTGCTTTTATAAGCTCATCTTGCATTATCCTAAACAAAGACAGGAGCTTTTAGTTAGTTTTGACGCATTTATTTTGGTACCGTACCCGTCAAAAAGAAGAAACAAGTATTCCTGGTTGCTAAGCAACATCCTTTTGTATCCTTCCAGTGTCTGGCGGTCCGTTCAGGCTTATTGTTGACATTTATCCGAAAGTGTTAATCCAACTGCAGCTCTGCTACTGTTATGCATGTAGAAACAGTGACGTCATTCGAAAATGGCTCATTTGCATGTTCCTGGTGATGTCTGCTAGTTCAAATTTTGACCCTATTCACCTGTAGTGTCTCAAAATTTATGGAATTTTACAACACACATCTTTTAAAGGCTGTTTGCTCAAAATGAGTTGTTTCTGAACCATAAATCTCCACCTCAGTAGCACTCACATCCAACCAAACCTTTCAGCTTTATTCTTATGTGCATTCTGAAGATTTTTACAGACTGCTTTGCTCATATATCATTCATAGCCTGGTTTATGCAACATTTTATTCCTAAAACAAGTAGAAAATGTATTTCTTTCATGACTGTACAGTGATTTCTGATTTATGGGTGATAAAAATAGAGATCCAGATATCCCTCTGTAAAAAATCTTTGACTCTAATATAGAGGTGTGAATATTCACTGGCTTGATGATTCAATGACAATTCATCTGTCAACAATTTGATCTGTAGATATAAAATACTAGGTAACAAAAACATAATTTTCAGCTGATTATACACTAATGAAAACATAGTTATGAATGTCATATTCAATTTCTGCCATATTCTGTAAATAGAGGCCCCTAAATCTGACACACTGGATCTTTTTTAAGGGACAAACCCACATAGGACTAAACTCAGTCTCTCACTGAATTGTGAGTTCTGTGTAAATCTATAATTGTCTTTAACCTAATCTTTATATTGTTTTAGTTTATATATCTCTGTTTTAAACCTGACTGTTCAAATCAAACCACCTCCAAGGCCAACATGAATCAGACGTAAAACACACCCATGCCACAAAGATTAGTTAACGTATCACTGCCAGGTGAATGTGGTGACATGTTAGAGGAACCAAAGTATTTAGATTAAAAAAGTATTCTTATTAAAAGGCTTCATTCGATACATGCGTTTCCTTCTCCTGCGGCTCACGGTTTGATTTAATGTCAGTGTCACCAGCTGTTTTCAGTCTTTTCTGTGTGTTGTCAGCTGCTCGGTATGAAAAAAAGCACACGTGTTCTCTGGGTGGAGAGTCAAATAAAACAAAAACAAAGAAATCAGCTGGAGCTAAAGAGCGGTTCTAGCTGACCTCAGTCAGGGGAAAAATGTTTAAGCAGCTACTGTTTGCTGATGTGCTGCCACAAAGCATCCATGATTAGTTTTTAATTGTCTGATTATAAGTGCAGCATGCATTTCTCACTGTAACCTCCAATGTTACAGGATGTGGCAGCATCAAGTTCTGGCTTTGATCTGCTGCCTTTCTTCCGCTGTGCTGGCGACCACTGGAGACGCTCATTTTCTCTGCTCCATAATCTACTGCACTGGCTCTGTTTTTAGACCAGAAGCTCGTGAATGTATTTAAATGTTAGAGCTAAAAGGATTAGTGGATTTATCATTTAGTTGACGGGCAGAAAAGCATTGAAACTATGAATACACAGCCGATACCGATGTGTTCTAGGAGCTGGTATATCAGTGTTAAAAAAAATGAAGTACTGAATCCTTTGAAAATGTTCACTTTTATAACAAAGTGCTTTGAAAAGTCCTTGAAATTCAAATGAATCACATTACACTCTTATGTTTCGAGTAGCAGAGAAGTTTTGTTCATCATGTCATAATTAAATCACTCAAATCGCTTTAAAGTCTCACTTTTTTCTTCTTCGTTTGATGAGCTTGTTACTGAAAACTAAATGGGAAGTGTACATTTAATCCAGCATGGCTGGGAATTCATCTTTTATAGCAGTTGGTTCTTGACTGCTCTGTTTTATACAGACTCCTGACTCTTTACTGCTAACTGCTAGGTCAAAGCTTCCCCAGTCTGCTGTAGGCCACATTTTGGTCTGTGTCGTGGCTCAAAAACTGACATCCATAGAAATGTTTGGTCTTAACTTGACCCGCATTATCTGTAGATTAGTACCATACCGGATATGTTAAGATCCACTAAAGTTAAAACATGACACGAGATCAATAAATCCGCGTATTCGTTGGCTTAGTCACCATCCTGACTGAAACGGATCCTGCTGCATGTTGATGCTCTGCGCCTGAGGGCTCACTATATTAGACAGCATAAGATCTGCTAGTAAACACATATTGCATATTGTATTTATCAGACCATCTGGGCATATAATTGTAAATAATATTTTGGCCTTGAACAAATTATATCTCGTGAATCACTCAAAACGTGGGAACAAGTCAACCTTTTCCCTCTACGGCCAGTCGAGGCCTCTGTACAAATGTGGAGATATGCTGATATGTTGAATATTTTTGGGTTTGGACTGTTTGACATTACCTAGATTTCAAGAAATTGTGATGGCCATTTTTCACTCAGCATTGATTAATCAATAAAATAATGGTGAGATGCTAATATACGCTATTCAAGTGTGCTTGGGTTTATGTATTGTGAGCCTGCTTGAAGACTTCATGTAGAAATTGATGAAATCAGCTGATTTAATGTCAAATTATATTAAATATTAGATTCTGCAGCTTTTCAAAGGATTTGATTTCTAATCATTGGTGACAGCTTTAAGAATCAGGACTCTATGACCCCAACACCCAGCTGCTGTGCTCTGTGCTTCATGACTCAGAAGGTGTTGGAAATGGCTGGTTTCCCTCTGGATTCTCTCCTCTTTCTATCACTCCATGTGTCATTTTCTCTCTGAATATCTTCCTCTCACCTCCTTGCTTCCAATTATAGCAGCCTCATGCCGGTTTTTCCCAAGACAAAATGAGGAGAACTGATTAAGTTTAATTTAGCTGCAGCTATTAAACGGAGATGGAGGTTTCACAGTTTTCACTCTCAGTGAGTGGAGCAGGAACATCTGTAAACAAAGAGCCTGAATGCCTCAGTCTAACTAAAGTATGTGAACGGGTGTGTCGGCTCTATTGGTTTTATTCCCTAGTCGGTTACAGTGTGTTTGACATGTATGCAAAAGAGTCGGATTAGTATGACAGTTGATCCCGATTCACCTGAATAGGTAATATTCTGTTTGGTCAGAAAAGGGCTGGTTTCATCCGTGTTGGTTTATTTTGGCTTTTAAATCAACACAGGATTAAAGAGATGAGACGTTTTTGGCTTTCTGAACATGCAGATCTCCTGACAGAGCTGGATAGATGCCCACATGAGTCACATTGTGCTCTGCAGCAGAGTGATGTGATGTTTGGCTGTACAGTCCAGAAGTCGACTTGAGTGTGTGCAGAGGTGGGGTTTTCCCCGTCTAGAAACACAGAAAATAAAAGAAATGTCCTATGCTGTTTGATGATCAGACTGGCCGGCTCCATCTAGGATTACACCCCCAAATCAGCAGCAGAATTACAGGATGAGCCTCCATAACTCCATAACCAAAAAGTCAAGGCAGTGAATATGGGAACAAACTGTATTTTCGATGTTTGGCTTTGTTTTGTTAGAAAAGCTAGCCTCATTTTTGTTTTTAATGGTAAATAAATACTGTGAGATGTGATATCTCAACTGTCACAGGCCTGTAATTAATTTATTTTTATGGTAAGGCCACCACGGCCAAAACTAGCCAACAGTATATAAAGTATCTACTGCAGTAAAATGCAACATACAAATTAATGTAGCAGTACTATTAATCCAAAAACATGAGTGCTTTAAGTACATTTTGCTATAATGCTTATGTACTTTTACTTAGAGTGGAGTATTTTCACAGGGCGGTTGGTATTAGTAACCTCTCCTCTCGCCCAGTGCCAGCTAGGATAGGCTCCAGCCACCAGCGCCCCTGATAAGGATAAGCGGTTACAGGAAGTGGATGGTTGGTATTAGTACTTTTGCCTCCCTCTCTCGTTAGCACATCCAAAGCTTAACTGCTGCTGTGTTACCAGCTGACGCCTCCCATTTAGGGAAGGTGGCTTAATGGGTTAGGCTAGGGCCGATGTAAAAAATGTTCAAATCTACAAGTCATCGCATTTTCTCAAGGGATCAATCATCCGTGTGACCCGTGACTTCCAGCTCCAAAACATCTTCAGGAGGCCTCTGGTTTTAAGATATTTAGTTGCATTTCACCCGAATGCTCACTTCTGACTAGCTGTGGCTTTTCAGTCAAAACAGGAAGATCCAGAGTGACCTCACATAAGCATTTTTTTCTTTGTTTTAATCGAGAAAATTCACAACTTAGGGCACAACGACCAGTTCAAAATGGGTGATGAGAAAGCAGACTTTTTATTTTTTGGCCTACATCCACAAGAACAGCACATGGCAATAGATAAGTGTTTCTTTGTCATCACTGACGTGCTCAGCTGTGGTGCTGGCTTACCCGTACGGCTTACATCGCAGTCTGGAAAACACTGAAGATGATCGTGTTAGATGTGACAAAAGGTGCAATTTGATGTGTCTAATTAAGACTTAGCCTAAATATATAATGTAAATAATCCAAAGTAAAATGTTTTGATGAAAATTCATCTTTAATAATGTTGAAAACAAAACAGTCTGTCAGGTATGTAACAAAAACACTAAAATAACTTAAAGAAGCTGTTTCATGTCAAGACACACCTCCTGAAATATTCAAATAAGAACTGATACAAAACAAAACAAGAACCAGGAGGGTCCATATCTGAGCTGGTTCTACTTTTCTGCACTGGTGGTGGGTGTGTCGGGTCAGTCTGGGTCACATTTCCAAGACCATTTATTTATTTTTCCACCCCAGTTGACCACTTAGTCAGCTCTGTGCCGTTTATAACATCTGTCAGTCTTCTACCCACCGTGACGTCCCCTTCCTCTGTACGACCAGGCTGAGACCCTCCACCACTACCACCGCCACACTACATTTACTGTCTGTGTGAAGAGCATTGTGACACTTGACTGTAAATAGAACACACACACACACACACAAAGTATTCAAACACACAGGGCCTATTCCTGGCTCGTTGTGCGGCTGCCATGTGGTAAACAGTCAGAAAGTCTTCAGCCATCTGCAGAGCTGTGATTTCAAAGATACACATGCAGTCAGTCCTCCGTTGGGACTGATTTGTGCTTTTTTTTCCTGGTTAAAGAGGAGGGACAGCTACTGGTCGAGGCAGGAAGTCAAACAGGTCACCTCAGGTCAATGCAGCACAGCAGCAAAATAACCCAAAAGCTGAATCCTGAGTCAGAGGCTTGGAAGGAGGCCACCTATGAAGGTGTGTCCTTCTGAGAGCTAGTGGGCCCAAACTGCATCTCTTCCATCCACAGAGGTTTAACCATAATGTCAGCACCTCTGCTAGGCTCATCAACAGCCGCCTGAACGCACCATTACACTACAGACAAGCTTGCAGTGGACTATGGGAAGTTATGGGTTGACAAGGACACATGGCTGTATTGTCCAACTTTTTTGGCAAAAGCCGCATTACAGCCTTGAGAAATGTCACAGTGTGGTCAGCCCTCTGTGGTATACTTCAACTCATGAATCGCTGGAGAAATGATCTGAAACCTCTGAAGTTTCCTCTCTCACCTCTCCTTTCTCTTCTTCTCTTTCAGGAAACAGAGATTGCTGCTGAATGCAACCATGTAAGTATCCTGTTCACAAATGTTTTCACTTCTAAAACCACATCCCAGCGTGGACAACATTATCCTTTAAATCCATGTAGTGTATGTTCAGCACAGACCACCAGAGATAATGATTTTATATAGACATATACATGAGCGTGATACCTACATTTACTTAGATAACCAAAATTATACATTGTTTTGATGACTTAACTTTCTAAGTAAGTTTTCCTCTTTTTGCTCTGTTCTTGAATGTTATTAGAACGGTGGTTGTATGTAACCTAGATGTCTAAAAAAACTTGACTTTTCAACCAAATTTAGGTCAGTTTTTACCCTCAATAGATGTAACGCAATCCATGTTTGCTAAGAACTAGACTGAACAATTTTCCATTAACACATCAAACTCTGTTACCTTCTGCTGTATGTAGTTGCCAGTTTTTTTTCATCTTTTTGTTGGTAGGTTTATTTTGGGATCTTGGAGTGTTCTGTTGACAATCTGTACAGGCTTCTGTATGATTTGGCTTAGCAGGAAAACCACAATAGAGTGGGAACAAAAGGTCAATGTACTGTATATTCAGTCAAAACAAGACTGGACAGCACAGCATCCACAATGACAAAAAAGCCAAGCCAAGAATAAAATGTAGACTTCAGTACACGCTGTATTAAAGTCTACATTTTATTCTTTTACTGCGTTTGATATAATTTGATTGTTTACAGTGAAAGAAAAGTACAAATTCAAGTAAAACCCCAAAACCTACAGTAGAAATATAAAAAAATATATAATATTACCATCAATTGTTCAAATGAAGGTCTTAGTGATGGAAACAGACAGACACTAGTAGCATGATGATCCAGTTTGTTAGACTCTTGTTAGCCAGTATCTGAATACGGTGTAAACCTCTGTAATAATAATGTTTTATCTTCTCTCCTCCAGCTCCTGTGGAACTACAAGCTCAACCTGACCACCGACCCAAAGTTTGAGTCTGTAGCTGTTGAAGTCTGCAAGACCACCATCTCTGAGGTCAGTCATTAAAACCAAACCTCTACAGCATAACTGCAGGATTTTATATTGTCTACTGTCAACGCTATAGTAACGTTAAACTTCACCTCTGACCTTAGTGATCACCTAACCGTTACGTTTCACAGTTAGTGTTGCACATATTGATAATGGTACTGTTTGTTTTTGTATATAGTGTTTTTAGCATTTTGGTCATCTCTTCAGTGCCTTTTTAAAATACGGAGGTTAGCTAATCAGCTAGCCTGGCTGGCTACTAAATAACAGTGAGTTTTGCTTCATCAGCTTTCATTCCTTTTCTAGCTAATGCTGAGCTTAGGGTAAAGAGGGAAGTTAAAGGTAAAGCAGACAACCTTTGAACTAGCTGGTGTGCTTATGTAGTATAAAGTGCATTTTAGTTGGTTTCCCGTAAGCTTCACTTCTACTAATTCTCTCCAGCAGTCTCCAACGGGGCATGATTTTGGTAGAGCGAAGGCTGGCAGCCAAAACAGATGTCTATGTTTGATCATCTAAACACAGAACATGTTTTCTTGGACTTTCTAAAATGAGCAGTGGTGAAAGTCACCACATTCTCTTTCAATCAAGGAGATGATAAGATGGTCGGAGCTAGTGTAACTAATTGAAAAGTTGTTAAAGTTATAATAGCTGAACACATAATTTAAGCCCATCAAACCATGAGGACGTTCCAGGAGCTTTTCTGCTTGCTTTTGCAAGACAGTGAATGGCAGACACTTTCAATTTTAGCTCTTTGAGCACCTTTAGAGTAAAAAAAAAAAAAAAAGCCATAGCGACCTAACATTAGCTAAACTGTAAAAATCAGGTTGTTGATGCTACTCTGTTTGAATAGCAAATGTTGCTAATGGTTATCTAAAACACAGAGGTCCTTATCAAAATCATCAAAATCACTATGAACAAACAGTAAATATGATTTAAAAATAAGACAAAGCTAACTGAAAAGTAAACTAAATAAATTTCATTTATAAATTCAGTATCATAAATTTAGGATGAAACAACACAAGCACAAACAAAGGTGATCACTAAGGTTGGAGGTGAAGTAGAGCTAACAGAAAGTAAACAGACACTCAGTTCATAAAACAGATATATATTACTTTAGCGTTTTAGTCGAAACATCGAGGAGGGCAGTGCTCAAGGTGTGAAAGAATTCTCCCCGATCTCATCCGTGTTTCGTCTTCTCCCTCTTCTATCAGCCTGCTTGTTTGTTGTCACACAGCTGCTGTCGTGGCCTGACAAGAACAGTCCTGCTCCTCTTCACTGCCACAGATATATATGAAACATTATTTGGATTTCTATCAGTATGAAGCAAGATTTAGCAGATATTTAATATTTCTAGAAACTGACAGAAAAACGCTCCTTTTAAATAAAACCTCGATCCATTTAGAATCTGTAGTCTGTTCATTTCAGCCTGCTTCATCCATTTACACCAACTTAATTATGTTAATGTCTTCTAATTGAATGTGGCTCATTTTGATCAATTCATAGTCAATTTTAACTATTTGGCACATCAGCATGTCATGTGGGAAATTAAAATATGTATTTCAAGTACTCACGAATCTTTTAAGATCACTATGACATGTCAGTATCAGCCATCAAGCTGCAGGTTATTATTAAACATGAGACGCTTCCTGAAGCTGCTTTCCACTCTAAAACAACATCACCATGTTTTATTAATCTTCAGTCCTTTGTTTTATAGGATTGTGTTCTAATCTGCTTTAGAGTAGTAATCAAGTAATAAAACCATAAAATGATCTGACGTTCTCCTTGTCCTGATGAGGAGTCTTAACAGCTTAATTTGAAGCAGGTGTTCCTTCATTTCCTTCATTTCCTTCACAGATTGCATGATAGTGGCTCAGCCTGCTTATTTTAAAAGTATGAATGCATCTCTTTGTGCACTAGAACAAAAACACATTCATATAGACAAAGCACAACATCCTCAGCAGCAAACAGCAGACACAAATTGTTGGTAATTTAGCATGATTCACAATTTTTCTCATGATTTGGTGGCGACCAAACCAGAGCTTAAAGGAGAGCGAATATTGGACATTGATTGTCAGGTGGACACAAATACGACTCTGTTGGAATGAAAACGTTAACTCTGTCTGTTTAATGTATAAATGGACTACAGTCTGCTAACACAGTCACCATAACAACTTTATAAGGTGATAAAATGTCATATGATGCATTTATAGCTTGTTGCTCTGTCCAAGTGTCCAAAAAGTGACTTCCTGCAGCTTTAAATTATGTGTTGAGCTCTCTCAGCAAACCAAAGTGTTTTTTATTGGACTAAAAGAAGAGTTTGAATTTTTTTCAAATACACTCAAAATTTAAATGCTACATTTTTGTTTTTGATCCCTTTTTATTATCTTGGCAAAGAAGTGCTCACTTACACAGTTTTTAACAAATTCTTGTGCAGAAAATATTCATGAAAAAAGGGAGCGAAAATTGTTTTGTTGTGTGACAGTTGAAGGTTTGTTTGTGCATTTGTTTATGTATTTCACATAAAAAATACAGGGATTACAAGTTGGCAAGAAATAAAGTGCAGTAGAGATAAAAAGACAAATGATTTTGCAAAATCCTCTCATATAACACACATTTTAGAGGAGAAAGTAAAGAAGAACAGTTTGGATAAATAAATAAAGACGCTACTTGTCAAGTTTAGGAATGATTGACAGTATGCAAGTTTGAATTTTGGCCTCATTATCTGATCATGAAAAATAAGATACTTAGACTTCACAGAGATTACCAGTATAAGGTAAATGTGTTTATTCAGACAAATTGTAATTCTGAAACAACACGTAAAGTCTTAAATAGTTTCCAGATCTGTTTAGACATTCAGACGTCAGATAATTTTAGTTCTACCCAGACATGTGACTTAAGTCATTTGGTTTAATTATTAAGCAAATACCAATTCTTTTCTTGTCATTTTTTTCCCCCCCCCCCCCCAAAGACATTTGTCACGTCAGCATTATGTCTCAAGTCCAACTTCCAAGTCAAGTCTTGGGTCATTTATTTTCAAGTTGAAAGTCAAGTCACGTCTTAGTCACGACGCTGGCTGTGCTCTTTGTTCAGATTAAAGAATGTGCAGCGGAGGAGCTGGGGAAGGGCTACCTGGTGTCCTGCCTGGTGGATCACCGTGGGAACATCAGCGACTACCAGTGCAACCAGTACATCACCAAGATGACCAGCATCGTCTTCAGCGACTACCGGCTGATCTGCGGCTTCATGGACAAGTGTCGCGAGGACATCAACTCTCTGCACTGCGGCAGCATCAGCACCGGAGAGAAGGTGAGGCGCAAGATAAAACTCCAACAGTTTACTGCATTAAAAAAACAAAAAACACTTTTATATTTGGCAGATTTATACTACCAAAAACATTATTTCTCATAAATGGGGAAGTGATTCTTTTTGAATAATGGGACAAGTAAAGAATAAATATGAATATTCTTGGCTAAATGGTGTTGAATTCCTCCCTGTAAGTGAAGTGATGGTTCATATATGTTGACTGTCTGACATAGACGGAAGCTTAGTCATAGAAGAAGAAGTAACTGACCCATCTGACAGGATACTCTAAGATGTCATCTGCTACTTGAATACAATTGTATGGGATAAGTCAAATGTTATTTATTATTGCCCACAAATTACTACTGCGCTCACCTCCTGTAACTAACTATAGAAATCTTGTGCTACATAGCCAGAACGTAGCCAGTGATTGAATATCGATGAGAGAGTATTTCGTCTCAGCAGCGTCGGCGAAGGAGCTGGTAGAACATGTTGGTTGTCTGCAGAGACGTTGGAAGTCAGTCAGATTTGGGAGTGCTAAGAGAAACTTAGTTTAATGACATGATACAAAATGCTGTGCAGCATTTATTGCTTTTGCATATACTGTATATAACAATTTTACAGTGTTTCACAAGTAGACAGCAAGCATGAGCACTAACATACTGTATGTCAAAGCAACCACAGCAGCAACACAGGAAGGAACACTGAACTAATACGTGAAAACTACCAGTCTACCAAAGCTCATTTAACCAGCGATGTTCCCGTTCATATGAGACACCTGTCACTAGGGCTGGGCGATATGGACCAAAAGTCATATCTCTATTTTTTAGCTGAATGGCGATACTCGATATATATCGATATTTTTTCCGTGTCAGGATAATTTCATACGTCTATTATTAATGGCCTGCCGGTAAATCGCACTCCCACCACTCATACTACAAATCCCACAATGCACTGCAACAGCTGACACACAGGTCAAGACCTGTGCACCCCCTCTAACCCCGCTGCTTTGGTTGTTTATTGACACACTAATCAGTGGTCCAGTGTTGACAACTTAGCGACTTTGTTGCTATATTTAGCGACTTTTCAGACCCTCTAGCGATGTGTTTTTTCCCAAAAAGTGACTAGCGACAAATCTAGTGACTTTTTCTGGAGTTATTGAAGACTCTGACGTGACGACGTCAACGAGCAGCGGGAGACCTGGAGAGATCAGATAGATTAATATATCGATATATATATCGCCCAGCCCTACCTGTCACTGTTTGCAACAGCTGTAAATGAAGAATCAAGGCCGGCAGAGTACAGTACTTTTAAACCTCAAAGAAATAGAACAAGCTTTAGTTATAGAGTTCTAGATATATGTCATTATTAGATCTATAACCAAATCACACATCCTGTTGTATCAGTGGCCTATATATATCACTGTACATGCCAGTAATTGCAGTTACCTTATGTACTGTAGCTGGCTGACCATGTGCCCTGATGTCTGTGGTCCCTTTGATTCAGTGGGACTCTAAACTCTCTAAAACACCTCAATGTGCTCACGTGTGATCAGCATATTATCCATACACAATAAATAAAAACAGTCAAACCGCTACCACAGATACTAGTACACAACACAAACAGTAAATCACAGTGAAAGGAGAAAGTCATTATAAGTTTGACTGATGGGTTTTATTCTGCCTGATTTTTAAGGGGTGCTGCAACCCCTTCAGCACCTCTACTTCCCACGTCTATGAGCCAGTGATTGATTATTGATGAGTGAGTAGTTAGTCTCAGCATCTGTGGGCATCTGAACATGTTGGTTGTCTGCATTTAAAGGTAGTATCAGCAACAGTACATGCAAGCCTTGTCAGACACCTGAAGTTTCCCAGATTTGTGGTGGGTCTTATGAACCTTCATCACTGCTTCCACTCAGTCTAAAAGCTGCAGAAGCTGTGTTCAAAGTGTGACTCAGCTGGAATAAGAAAAGAGAAGTTTGACAGCAGTTTGTCAGTGAGCAGAGCAAATCGATCTTCTCTGAACGTGTTTTCCTGCTGCTGAGCCAAGCTGAACCTCATAAGCCTGTTAGACATGCAGTTATTATGGGATATCAGGTCAGCACAATTATAACTTGGAGCAAATTATTTGTCAGCGGGAGCTGAGTCGGTTTCATTATCAGGAATTTGTTATGGTGGCTCGTTTCAGTGTTTGGAGCTGCTCCGGGTGGAGATTAGACTGACCATGTTTACACTGACAGAGTTCGCCTCCAAAGCGTTGTCTCGTACGATACTGAAAGAATACAAGACACACTCTGACAAAATGATTTATGGAGCAAGAGGAAAGCTCACTCTACATGGGATTAGTGATGTTATAATACACAGTCATTACTTTCAAATTGGGAGCATTTTGGAGTGAATAATGTTATAATGGTTTCTTTTTTCTCCCTTGGGTTTCACATTAAAAGCTTTCACTTCTACCTGGATAAGGAAAGGACGTTCAACTTAAGTTTTGCATTTAATAGACACATTTGCAAGGTGTTTCTAATGTATTTGTCAATAATCAGGCGATAGTTCCTGTTGTGCCAGGCCAGACGGTGAAATTCTACCCCATAAGCTGCAGCAACATGTTGACGCATTAATGTGTTGACAGTAGGGGTGTAACGTACACAGAAGTCACGGTTCGGTTCATATCCTGGTTTAGGACTCACAGTTTGGTGCAAGTTTGGTACATGAAAAGAAATCCCAACGTAATGTAGGTGCCAGGTTTTGACAGTTAAGAAGAATGTGTAGAATAAAACAATATTTCAGATTCTGCTCCATTTATTTGGATCTTTTTGGAACTGTCTATCATGACTTAGATGTGTTTATAGGAGTGAACTACTACCCTTTGTAAAAGATCAGTCCTGTTGATAATCCACACGTAAGACATCAGTTTTCATTGGGACGGTTTTGTACTGAAGAAATTGTCTTTGAAAAGTGTCGGTGTGTTTTTATAAAGTAACAAAGACACCGTTTCTCAAAGAGTTGTGGAGGTGTCCCTTTTTAATTTTGAATTTGTCAGAGCAGGACAATTTGTGATATTGATAAAAATGATTAAATGGTTAAGAAGTCTCTTAAACCAGAAATGTGAGCAGGTTTGCCTGCCACTGATAAACGCTGTCTCTTTCTTGGTATGTGGAGAATGAATCTGAAATAAGTGGATTTAAAAGAGCTGATTTATTTGAATGAACTAACCAAAAAAAAGAAAAGAAAAGAAAAACATTAAATCACAGAATCAGTAACTATGTGACCTCTTGTTCTCTGTGCAGGACATTCATTCTCAAGGCGAGGTGATCGCCTGTCTGGAGAAAGGTTTGGTGCGGGAGGCCGAGGAGCAGCCGGGGGCGCACGCCATCAGGGAAGAATGTAAAAAGTCCATTATGAGAGTCGCCGAGCTCTCGTCAGACGACTTCCACCTGGACCGCTACCTGTACTTTTCCTGCCGCGATGACCGAGAACGCTTCTGTGAAAATGTGAGGATTTAGTTCATCTAGTGCTCATATCCACAGGGCCAGTTATGCCTCTGAAAAGCAGCTGTGTGTGTTTTTATAAGATGCTTTGACTGATTTCTTGATAAATTGAAGAAAGTGTCATCCACATTCTTTCTAATCTGATTGATATGAATGTAACTTCCCCTCCTGCCCATCTTATGTTTCTCTGATGTCCATCAGATCTCTAAATTGAGAGACATGTTTGTTTTATCAGCTTGGTTACTTTTTATTGGTCTTTAAATTGTCCCTCACTTCAGTTTTCAGGTTTGAAAACATCGGAGAAACCTGTAATAAATGTGGTGCTACCGCATTAACACGGTGGCAACAGAGGAATCTCTCCTAATTATTAACAACTCACGTTAATGATGATGCAGGCATGCTTTAGGCTAATCAGTGACAGATGCATTTACAGCCTTTCAGAGAAAGCTGTACCTTCTGTTTTAGTGCCTCCATAAGGCCAATCAGGCAATTTTGTAAACGAGAAAATCTGTGCAAAGCAGTGTTTCACTGTCTGATTTCAGCAGGTTGGAGCTTCATGTTGAGACCGTCGGTTCATTACTAAATTGGATTTTGTCCACCTGTAATTAAATAATGTTTGATATCAAAGGAGAGTACATTTCATTCAGAGGGGTCATTTCAGGATCAATCTTTCTCAGGAGTTGAATGGAAACATAACATGCATCTTTCTGCTGTTGACAGATATGTTTGTATTTATTTTTTCAGACACTGGCCGGGGAGGGACGGGTTTATAAATGTCTCTTCAATCACAAGTTCGAGGAGGCGATGTCTGAGAGGGTGAGTGCTCTTTACCGTCATGTTTTTTTAATCTTCTTCAAGAGAAATAGGTTTTCATTTTCACTGAGTGAGTCTGATGCATTTACTGAAGCATCTCTAATGATGTTTTTTTGTTTTTTGGGGGGTTTTTTTTAAAACCTGGCCTTGATACAAGCTGTAGTTCTGCTTTTTATTTTCAAAATTTCTTTCTTGATATTTCAATTCAAAGAGTGACTGATATGGTAAAGCTGAAGGTCATGTTGTCACGTTGAAAACTGAACACAAACAGCATCTTGTGAGGGAACAAGGTCTTGTTACCTATATTATCTGGCATTCTGCCACTAAGGAGTAGAAACCAGGCTAAAAATTGACAACCACATACTGTGAACTGTCTTTTGTCATGCTGATGTCGGCTGTGTATCCACAGTGCCGCGAGGCGTTGACCACCAGGCAGAAGCTGATCGCCCAGGACTACAAGGTGAGCTACTCGCTGGCCAAAGCCTGCAAGTCAGACCTGCGAAAATACCGCTGCAGCGCCGACTCCAACATGCCCCGAGCCCGAGAAGCTCGTCTGTCCTACCTGCTGCTCTGTCTGGAGTCTGCTGTGCACAGAGGTAAGCAGCTCCACCGCCTGTCAATTACTCTCATCCCTGCACAACTTAATGTCCCCAGCTTGACAGTCAGAGGCAACTATTAGCTGAATTATCTGTCTTGCCTGTTCCCATGGCTAATTTATTGACATCCCAGCTACACAATGAAACCTCCAACATGCCTCAGTCTGGCTCTACTCCACAGTAAAAAAAGAGAAATGGAACTACACTTCAGTTTGGGGAAAACTGGAGAATAAGAAGCAATAAGGTTGCATCAGTGAGGCTGTCTTAATGCTACATTATATACGTCATATAATTGCAGCAATAAGGCAACCAGGTTCCTGTTTCATGATTTAGTTTTTGTTTTTTGTTTTTTTTAAATGCATCTTGTTGCATTCTCACGATTCAGTCTGCATTATTTGAATCTTCTTCTTCTAAAAATATTAACAAACTTTGAGAACTTATCTAAAAATATTGAACTCCATCAACTTCTTTAAGTTGTTTTAAAATAGGGTGTGTGTCTTTGTGTGTATATTTCAGGTCGTGTGGTCAGTGGTGAATGTCAGGGTGAGATGATGGACTACAGGCGGATGCTGATGGAGGATTTCTCTCTGAGTCCGGAGATAGTGCTGCACTGTCGGAGCGAAATCGAGGGTCACTGTTCCGGCCTGCACCGCAAAGGACGAACGCTGCACTGCCTGATGAGGGTCGGCCGAGGAGACATGGGAGCCATCGACCCCAACTGTCAGAGGGCGGTGAGTCAGCTTTAATACTAGCTATATGTAAATGAACCAAAAATAAGCTTTATTATCATGAAGTAAATATTCTCCATCTTACCATGAAAACGTTGATATGAAGCCTTAAGACTACGACCGGGGCCTGAAAAGGAAGTGCTTTGTCATGTTACACAACATGTTGGTCATTACATTTTGCTGCGTCACTTCTGCTTTGTTTTAAGATAACATGCATAACTGTTGATGTGGCACCAGTTTCAAGTTTGTACCTTGGAAAAGGCGTTTCTAGTAATAGATAAGCAGAAGTGAAAAACGGATTACTCAACGAATTCCCATAGGGCAGTTCGATATAATCATATATATGTATTGTAAGATAATAGAAAAATGGATGCATTTAATTCATTTCAGTGTAGAGAACTAAATGAAAGTGATGTTATTATTTAAGATAAAATGTGACAGGATAAGATCACGGTGAAGACTTGAACACAAACTATATTCCCAGAGTGAATATACTCTCTGCTAAACAGCTTCATCCTGCATTAGAAAAGTTAAAAACAACCAAAGAGCTCATGGAGAAGGAAACACTGAATTTGTCAAAAAGGAAGCGTATTAAGTATGTATGATTGTTAAAAATAAAATAGAGACACAGAATTGTATGAAATGTTCCCCAAAAACTCATCTGTGATGAAATATTGCTCAGAGATCACTGCTCTGAGCTTGTATCTAAAAGAGCGGCTACCTCTGTCACATGGTCTGGTCTGACATAGACCAGAAAACCTACTTAATCATTACTTTGTAAATTATGCTGCAGTCCAGTCTCCACACAGGCTCAAACAGCACTACCCTCTTTCACCACATCCGCAAAAATTATGTCAAACATTACAGAGAGAGTTTATGGATGAGACACACAAAAGTACCATTAAGTGCTCAAAAAAACAAAACAAATGTAGAGAGGCTTTTGCCTTGAAGATGGAAATAACAATGGAGATGATGGCTGAAAGGACTGAAGTGTAAAATGGAATAAGAATTATGTCTTTCCATGTGGTCTTTTATATAAACTATTTCAAATTAGATATACTTTGTTG
This sequence comes from Argyrosomus regius, assembly GCA_946959425.1. NCBI lineage: Eukaryota > Metazoa > Chordata > Actinopteri > Sciaenidae > Argyrosomus > Argyrosomus regius. The sequence goes on from OX336886.1 coordinate 23,272,293, forward strand.
TACCCTGAGAGGACATTTGTCTTGGATAATGGTGCTACACATAGCTGCAATCAACTTTAATACAACAAAAGCCAACAAAACCGTAATATATTACACACAAGAAATAGAAAGCTTCTTGAGATAAAAGATATAAATGTTATATATATATATATATATAATACATATTACATACGACATTCTTAAAAAATGAGGAATGAAATCATAATCACAATCAATGAATCATGTTTGGGGTTTCTTTATTGATGATGTTATGTCTTCTGTCCTCAGCTCCAGACTCTGATCCAGGAAGCCGACCCCGGAGCGGACTACCGCATCGACCGAGCGCTCAACGAGGCCTGTGAGTCCGTCATCCAGACCGCCTGCAAACACATCCGCAACGGAGACCCCATGTGAGTCCCCCCTAAAGCTAACGCAACATTACAAGATGATCTCCATCACACAAACTGTCTTTCTCTTCAGTTTACTGCTTTAGCTCATGTTTCTGGTACATTTCAGTACATTACAAAATTTTCATTTTCTGTCTAAATGTTTGTTTGGTGGGATTTTTGTCATTCTGTATTGATAAATGTGAAACCTTTTACTCAGAAGGTGGACAAAATAGCATGAACATGTCACTAAAAACAAAAAACCCTGTCATATAAGGAAGTTCAAGTTGTATTTTATTTCTTTTGCACAGTATTTAGATTACAGATTGGTTATTTATAGTAATTATCTAATTTATACTTCTTTTTCTGGTTGCATGTTTCAATCTTGATCATGAAAGACCACGTGTTTTAATGTTTCGGAAACAGTTATACTGTGTTTGTATGTGGCAAATGTCTGTAACGGCCTAAATAAAGATTGAACTGTATGTGTTGCTCTTCCTGCAGGATCCTGTCCTGCCTGATGGAGCATCTGTACACTGAGAAGATGGTGGAGGAATGTGAACACAGACTGCTGGAGCTGCAGTACTTTATCGCCAGAGACTGGAAGTAAGTCCTGCTAATCCCAAAAGCTAAAAACCTGCGGCTAAAAACAAGTTTACGAACTGCTTCACAATCCAGACGTATGAAAGCAAAAACCTAAAACATGAGACTTTAAACTTGAAACCGTGTACTTCCATTTCCGTTCTCCTTGTGTTGTTGTCCAGGCTGGACCCCGTCTTGTATAAGAAATGTCAGGGCGATGCTGCCCGGCTCTGCCACACTCACGGCTGGAACGAGACCAGCGAAATGATGCCGCCTGGCGCAATTTTCTCCTGCCTCTACCGCCATGCCTATCGCTCTGTGGAGCAGGGACGGAGGGTGAGTCTATGCACCTTTTCTTTTTGGGACACCATGGCAACCCCACAACCACGGGAAGATATTTGATCTGATCTCTGAGCATTTAGATGATCAGTTCACTCAAATTAGGGATACTGATACTACTTATTGATACTACTTGCCATAGTTTGGTGCAAAATTAAAGACATGACATGAAAACATGTTAAAAGATTCAACAGTTTTGCAGAAATAAGTGAAATTGTTCCCTGAGTTATTGCATTCAGCTGCATTTTTATTAATTTTCCTGAGGTGAGTCCCCACCTTTGAATACTTTGCCCTGTCCACTCTTCATGTAACGTTACATAAATACTGATTGTAGATTTGTTTGTCCAGAAGCTTATCCATATTTCAGTACTGACCAATCAGTAACCAGTAAGAGTTTAGTACCATTTCTCAATATTCCTCATATTACATATAAGCACTATGTCCCACTTGTGTCTGTCAGGGTCACTTGAAATAATCTTCAGACCTTGTTTAAATCAACAGTTTTCATTTTGAAATATTTTCTTCCAAATGTGGAAAAAAAACTAAATCTCTTCACACTGTACAGGGATTATTTTACAGTTTACAGGGACACTCTCTCTCAAAATAATTGTTGCTGTTCAATCCTTCAAAAGTATTTTTGTAAATACTGTCAGCACCACGAGGCCGTTCACCTCCACCATACTGGGGTGGTGTCTGAAATCTAAGCTGCAGAAATTCTAATAATCTGGATGATTTAATGCAGCTGCCAGTGAGTGAGAAAACTTGTGTGGGTGTACTGACCTTAGACCGCTTAGAGTGTTGATCTAAGTTTTCACTGGAAGTCACACTTGAGCATCAGCTGCAGTTAGTGTCAGTAGATTATCAGCAATAATCAGCATATTATCACTAAGTAGAAGCAATAAAAACTTGAGTAAATATACAGGAAGTCTGTGAACATTCACACTGACCAGAGAATATCCTCGTAGCTCCACAGTGGGTCGTCTGAAGAAGAAAACCCCAGTTTGACTGTGAGTACGTTCTGCTGCTGGACTGGTTCTGAGAATCACAGGAAACTGGACAAGTCATGTCATGATGACTGTTTGTTAATAGGGGGGTGATTCTGTAATTCTTGCCTGTTTTCGGTGCATGTGGGGGCTGATTTTGAGGAGTAATTTGCTGAAGTGAAGTGAGCTGCTGAACTGTGACGTGAAGAATCGATTCAAATCTCCAATCATGGAAAACATGGCAACGCTGACTAATCAACTGGAGCAAATGAGGTTTTTGATAAAATCAGAAGTGTGTGAAACTGAACTGTTCTTAAAGTGATACTCACTGACAATCCAGAGTGGAGTGTCACTTTAAGGCCTCTTGGTGAGGTGTTTCTCTTGTGTCCTCTAACCTAATGTTGATCGTCCTCCCTGCAGCTCTCCAGGGACTGTAAGGTGGAGGTGCAGAGGATTCTGCACCAGAGGGCGTTGGATGTGAAGCTGGACCCTGAGCTCCAGAGACGATGTATGACCGACCTGGGGAAGTGGTGCAGTGAGAAGACTGAGGCCGGACAGGAGCTGGAGTGTCTGCAGGATCACCTGGAGGATCTGGTTTCTGACTGCAGAGACGTGGTGGGAAACCTGACGGAGCTGGAGTCAGAGGTAACTACCACACCTGCTGATGCTATGCTACCCATAATGCAACACTAACCGGCTCAGGAGCCAAGCTAAAGCCAAGCCAAAAAATGTTTTGTATTAACTGCGTCTGTTTGTTCTGTCGTCAGGATATTCAGATCGAGGCGCTGCTGATGAGAGCCTGTGACCCTGTCATCCAGAACCACTGCCATGTAAGTCTGCACCGAGAAATGCACTGTCTCAGACTTCTCTTGAAATCCAGCTTCAACTGAGTTTGTGGAGGAATTTTCTGGATTTTCGGCTCTGCTGCTTTAAAGCAAGTTGAGATCTGTTGATCTGATGTAAGCAGAGTGCAAGAGTGCAAAAACTGGCCTCCAACGCAAAATTATTTCAGAAAAGGAAGAAAACAGGGAGGGCTCATGTCAAACTGATGAAGTGTTAATACATCAAACTCTAGACTGTAAGGCAAACAGGAAGTTTGTGTTGTGAAGAGCTGTCTGTCCTCTTCCTGTTGTATCTGAACTTGAAGCAATTCTCTGAATCTGTTGAGTCTATGTGACGCCTTCTGTTTTGCAGTGTTGAAAATGTTTTGCCATATTTATTGATCTGTATTTGCCCAGGAGAGGTTCCTTGGACATTAGAAAAAAAAAAAGAATTTGGCATTCCTGGCCAAGACAGGCAGAGGTTGTTGATCTCGTTGTGGCTGCTCCTTTATCTTTGGTTGTATTAGAGCTGCCAATTCATGAGTAGAACATAACATAAGATGTAATGTTAAGTTGTTGAAAATGCTAAAAAAAAAATTCAATTGAACACCAAATTCCCTCCCCTTTCTCTTTTTGTCTGTCAGGAGGTGGCTGATAATCAGATCGACACTGGTGATCTGATGGACTGTTTGGTTCAGAACAAACACCAGAAGGAGATGACTGAGAAGTGTGCGGTGGGAGTGACGCACTTCCAGCTGGTGAGCAGAGTGATGAAAATGTGTTCTCACGACGTTTTTAGCATTACGATTTCAGCATACAGTAATGAGTCTGCAGTGACGATTTATTAGTAACAATCTGCTGTCTGTCTGTTGCTCCCTCATTTCTCTGTCTGTCTACAGATTCAGATCAAAGATTTCCGTTTCTCCTACAAGTTCAAGACTGCCTGCAAGGAGGATGTTCTGAAACTGTGTCCTAATATCAAGAAGAAGTAAGAAACACAGTCGATACAACTGTCTGTCCTTCAAATCTTCAGCAGATCGTGTGAATCTCTCAAAACTAACTGGTTTTGGTAGCTTTCACTCTTTATTCTTTCTCTCTGGGCGTAGCATTTTTTCTAATTGCTACAGACGGTCAAAAATGAACTTCCATGCTCACATTTTTTTCAGGTGTTTTGGTAAATGATGGTTGGTTGGTCAGTTCACTTTCCTAAAACACCTCCTGAGGTTTTCAGCTCTGTGTTTCAGAGGACGACTGGTAACTGAATTATAATGTTTGCTGCCAGCAGACTGTTTCCATCCAGCAGTCCAGCAAATACCGAGCAAAGTTTGGAAACGTGTGACCGAGGTTGAAAAAAAAAAAAAAAAAATCTGTCTTCTTGAATGTTAAAAACACTTCAGGCAGTGATCTATGATCCGTTTAGAGAAGCTGTTGCTCTCGTATTTTACAGAAAATATTTAGTCCATATTAAAAATGACTTTTAGATGAGACACCATAAGTACTGTATGACTTCACCCAGTGGCTTCCAGCCCGAGCAGTCACGAGATAATAACAAAGATATTTCAGTCACACAGAGTTCTGCTTTTTTTCCCTCTCTGCTATACTTCTGCTATAGTTTTACCTCTCCACACATAAAATTATCACAGTGAAACTTCTCACATCTCATAGACAGGTGAAACCTGAGCCAAACCGACACACCATAAATTATCATAGTATTTACCTCGGTGGCGGAGAAGAAGCAGGCCTTTCTAAATGCACGTTCCCCCGGTTAATGCAAACTGCATGTGTACCGGCTGTCTTGATGAAGTTAGTGTCAAAAAATACTGTAAAATACTGTTTTTTTTTATGTCGGAACATTTTAGTCTCATCATCATCAAACATGGTTCTTATAGGATATATTTTTAGCTTGTCAGTCTCGTCTTTATCATGAAAATGGCTTCACTCAGTGTTTTCTTTACCCACCCTTTATCAGCAAACCGCCTTTATTTGTTCAGATATTTGAGACTTCTTTATTTTCAAGCATGAAAAAAAAACACATCCACACCTGATCACCAAACAGACTTCGCTCTTCAGCGAAGTGTAAAAACCATATTGACATCTTGTAAGATGTAAGTCAGACTGGGTGTGACCTCTTGTCTTCCTGACATTTAGGGTGGACGTTGTGATCTGCCTCAGCACCACGGTGAGGAACGACACCCTGCAGGACGCCAAGGAGCAGCGAGTGTCCGTCAAATGTCGTAAACAGCTGCGGGTGGAGGAGGTGGAGATGGTATGTTCACTGACACAGTCAGTCAGCAGTCTACATGTGTTTCAACAGTTCAGTCACAAGAGCATTGTGTCACCATCTATTGAAAACCAAATTCTAAAGTTGGTTGTTTTAAAGGACTAGTTTGTCAAATTTAGGGACTCTATTTACAGAATATGTCAGAAATGGCATATAATCACCTGAACAATATTAACAACATTCAGAGCTTATTTTAGACACTAAATTTGAAAAGTTGCATTGTCACTTCCTCCGGCTGTGACTATAAGGAAAGATTTCGATGATCACAGAAAAAACTGAAGCAGTGAGAAATACAAGAGCATCAGCCAAATACAACTCTAGACTGGATCTGGAAATCAATGAATTATATGTCAGACAGGATGTGTGGGTACATGTCAGGTTCACAAGAACAATAGTAACAGTTCTCAGCAGATGTTCAGTAGATTTGTCTAACAGAATGACTAACTTACCATTCAAACGTTTGTAAAATGTTCTTGTTCTGAAGGCTTCTTCTTTCTCGATGTTTCATTTAGCCGCTCTGAGTTTAGTTGTTCTCACTTTGCACAGATTAGACGTTTCTGTGCTTTCTCTAAATCCACTAAATCCTCTCTCTGCAGTCGGAGGACATCCGCCTGGAGCCGGAGCTGTACGACTCCTGTAAGCAGGACATCAACAGACTATGTCAGGGCATACCCTTCGGCAACGCACAGGTCAGCAGCTACACACACAAACACACACACTTCTGTCTGTGTTTATCAGTATACCTCTATGCTGAAAGGACTGCAGAGTATGTCTGAAAGTCTAAAGGTTTAATAAACAGTCGCTGTGACTGCATAATGTGACTCCAGCTGAAGTGTAAAATGGTGTTCTGTTCAACAGATGAAATGATTAATTAAACGTTTCTGCAGAAATGAACTGTGCAGTATACACAACATCTGTGGGGGTCTTAAGGGTCCAGCAGGTGGCAGGTTTTCCAGTGACACTGAAGATTAATGATGCTGTTTCTACTTAGCAGGAGACACCACATCTACTCTGAAGACAAAAACTCAATTTTAATTACAAAAAAACATTAAATTAAAAGAGCTATAATTCTGTAGAAAATCAAGTATTTTTCCTGCTTGTTTGCAACAAAAAGTGCAAACATACCAAAGTATCCCACACACTGTTGATCACTTGTACTCATTTTAACAGCATGTCTGTCCTCAGATCTGTATCAGGTAAAATCCCTGATGATCACAATTAAATGACTTCATTATGTGCAAGAACTTTGTGTTGACCTGAAACAGAAGACAGAAAAACATTTTCGAGTTGGTTGAAGCTGTGACCTCTGTCTGCTTTCTCTGCTGTGTTAAATATAAGTTTCTTTGTACAGAACGTTCAGATGTGTTCGTCTGTATCTCTCTGTAGGTTATCGAGTGTCTGAAGGAGAACAAGCGTCAGCTGACACAGCGCTGCCACCAGCGGATCTTCAAGCTGCAGGAGGTGGAGATGGTTGATCCTGAACTGGACTACCAGCTGATGAGGGTCTGCAAGCACATGATCAGGGTAAGCCAGTAAAACCAGGATCACTTTCACAATAAATATGGACTGTACAGCATTTTGTCTTATAGACATGAGGTAGATAAATTTAGGTAGATAAGGAAGATCATTTAAATTGTTTACTCGATTAATCAATTATTTGTTTGGTCAGAAAATTGCAAAAAATGTGGATCAGTGTTTCCCAAAGCCCAAGATGATGTCCTCAAATGTCTTGTTTTGTCCACAACCTGAAAATAGTCAGTTTACTGGACTAAACAAACTGTGCTCGAAACAATAGTTGGGAATTATTTAATTCATGGACTAATCATTGCAGCTCTACTGTTTAACAGTAATTTTATGTGATTGTGTGTTTCAGAGGTTCTGCACTGAGTCCGAGGGAAAGAACGTTCTTCAGTGTCTGAAACAGAACAAGAACAGCGAGCTGATGGATCCTAAATGCAAACAGTTGATCACCAAGAGACAGATCACCCAGAACACAGGTACACACACACACACACACACACACACACACACACACACACGCTTCATCCTTGACATCGATTATTCCCACTCAGTATTACAAATGTTAGAAAAGTCAAAGAATTTTACATCATGACTGCAAGTACAACTGCTGAAACTGTGTGTGTGTCTATGTGTGCAGACTACAGGCTGAACCCGGTGCTGAGGAAGGCCTGTAAAGCCGACATCCCAAAGTTCTGTCAGCCCATCCTGAACAAGGCGACGCCCGACAGCGAGCTGGAGGGTCAGGTTATCTCCTGCCTCAAACTCAAATATGCTGACCAGGTCAGAGACTTTGATGATCTTTACTAGAAAAGTCTGTATTCTACCACATTTGAACAGTTTTAAACTTTAAAAGATAAAAGTATAACTTTGTTAGCATTTATCGATTGGTGCTTCCATGAGGTGTTGATAGTGCATCTAGAGCTAAGACTCATGGGAGCTGGGTGGTGTCCTGTTGGTCTCAACTATAAACTAATAATTTAGAGGATGGTCCTTCAGCTTTGTGTACGTATGCTACAGGAGAATCATCAGATTTGTGGTTTTATACTCTATGAACCATTCAGTGTCTCTAATATAAAGAAGACTATAAATAAGTCTGGAGAGTTCTTAAAGTCATTATTTAGGCCATTAAAAATGTTCATGTGTTTGTTGTGACAGCGTTTGTCTCCAGACTGTGAGGATCAGATCCGAATCATCCTGCAGGAGTCAGCGTTGGACTACAGACTGGACCCTCAGCTGCAAATGCACTGCACACAAGAGGTTCATACACTTTCTTATGAACACACACTGAAAGTCTCATTATTTAGCTACATATCATGAATTATGAGTATTAAGCCAAAAATATCCAGAACTTTTAGTCCCAGGAACTACTTTTCATGGCAAAAGGTTCCTTCAGCCTGCTGGCGGTCTAAAGACACACAAAGATTAGAAAAAAAAATGGTTTGCAGCTGCAGATTTTCTAAAAACGGTGGCTAAAATAAAAGCTTCAGATGTTTTGATCGGGCCACAGCAAACGTTTCCAATTGATCAATGAAGATACTGTGTTTTTGAGCATCTAGAAAGAAACTTTTAACATTGCCATGAGGCCTGGTTCAGGTGCTGCGTTGAAAATTCATTTTAATAGGTTACTGCGTTTAGGCTGTGACGATCCAACGACACTTTGGCAGAGAAGCTGAACCACCTTTAACTTGCAACCCGACGTCATACTGCGCTGTCCAATCAGATGATCTGACTGATCAAACTCCTTCCACAGTTAACCTGAAATGACACTGAAATCAAGAGCTGTCCAGGTGGAGTTCAGGGGCTAAACTATGATTTTTCCCTAGCTGTCCTTGCTTGGTTTACTTCTTTTTACAAGTAAACTGTATTATGGAGCAGGTACACAGTGTGAGAAACTGGAATTCCCTTGAAATTATTTGTTGTAATGTGGTGGTCTGGCCAGCAGGGGGTGATGATGACACACTTTTCATTGGTAGTTTAGGTGAAACTAGTGGGTGTGATTTCAATCATGAAAACAAAAATATACAAACAGTAAGAACATGAAATTATATTTAAATTACACCCAGAATTCATTCAGTCAGACATGAAAAGTTGTCGAATTAACACAGATGGATCTTGCCAAGTGTAAATTCATAAAGCTGATACCTCTAATATGCAAGTGATCATGAGATGTGATCTGGCTCTGTGTGGAACACTTGATAGCTGCTGAGAGTTCTGTATTTGACAACATCTCAGTATGAAAATTAAAATAACACAGATCCACAGAGGCATGTGGTGAGAAATGACCGTGTGTGTGTGTGTGTGTTTGTGTTCAGATTTCCAGGCTGTGTCCGGAAGAAGCAGCAGCTCAGGAGCAGACAGGGCAGGTGGAGGAGTGTCTGAAGGTGAACCTGCTGAAGATCAAACAGGAAGGATGTAAGAAGGTAAACAAACTCACTGCTGACTTCACTGACCACTGAGGGGAAAGTAAATCACAGCGTCAAGACATACAGTCTGTACAAACACTCATTCATTTTCATTTCCAGACAAAGCTTCCTCCACTGGAATAAAAATGATAATAATGATAATAAATTTACAGAGGAAAAACTCATTTGTTTCTAGATTTTTAATATCAATCATGAGCCATTTTGACATATTAAACCCTCCTCTTCTTCCTCCTATCCTTTATCCTTCCTGCCATGTTCCCTTTTTCTTGTTCTTATTTACTTCAATATTCCCTCCTTTCTTCCTCTTCCTCCTGCAGGAAGTGTTGAATATGCTGAAGGAAAGTAAGGCAGACATCTTTGTCGACCCCGTCCTCCACACAGCCTGCGCTCTGGACATCAAACACCATTGTGCAGCCATCCCACCTGGCAAAGGGCGACGTGAGTCCACAAACGCAACCATCGTATCATCATAAATTTAACACAGGACATTAGATATGTATTTCTGAGAAGGAATAATTGAGTATTGAGTTCATTCTTTCGAATTGTGACTACAAGACCTGTTTTGCCTAACATACAGGACCACTCAAAAGTTTGGTCTTGCCTGCCACAAAAGCTTGATTCGGTACAGTCAGATGTCTGAGAGGACTATTCTGAATTTCTGAAAAGTCTTTACTGCTTTTAGGTTGTAAAAGCGTATTTAGTTATTTAATTTTATTTAGTTATTTAATTAGTTATGTTATTTAGTATGAATAATTTGTTCTATGTGTGAACACTGCACAATAGTTCAACCAGACTGACAATTAAAGGGTAGAAAGAAAGAGGTACAAAGAACCTCTGACCAAGAGTCATTGGTTAAAGAAGTTTAGCATCAAACTCTGTGCAAATTTAAACAGAAACAGGTTCCTGTTTCAGTGTCGAGTCCACAGTAATGATTATAACAAGCTGTAAACTTCGAAATAGAAGCAGAAGATTAGTCTAGGAAACTGACAGATCATCTTCATTTAAACCTTCTGTTTTTTCCTCAGAGATGTCGTGCCTGATGGAGGCGCTGCAGGACAAGCGTGTTCGTCTGCAGCCGGAGTGCAAGAAGAGACTTCACGATCGCATCGAGATGTGGAGCTATGCTGCCAAGGTACATGAATCACAGCTGTCAGTAGAAACCCTGTGAACAGTGTGAAAACACAGCTGGAGGTGAGGTGATGGAGCAGGAGACACACTGAGCTCCTCACAGCACAGAACCAACCCAGACAGACCGTTCAGCTTGTAGAATCAATGAGCTTGTTAGACTTATATTTGCATTTAATTGCAATTGAGTGTAGCTACATTCAGTTGTTTTATTATTGACTGAATGACCTGCATAACATCTCTTTATAGGGGGCCTTTTATTTTGAAATGGACTGAATAAGCTGAAAAAAAAGGATGCTTTTAATGTAAAATCTTTAAATTGAATGAGTTTAAAGGGAGTTTTATTTTGAAATGGATTCATTAAGCTGCACAAAAGTGGCTTTTAGTTTGAAATTGATTAATAAACTGCAAAAAGTACTGCAAAATTCAATTTTAAATGGACTTTTAATTTGAAATTAATTGGACGAGCTGGACAAAAATGAATGAACAAGCTCTATAAATCTTTTGTTTTGAAATAGTTGTGATAATAATATTAATATTGGTGGTAATATGCTGCATAAAGCAGAATAATGTGAGCTCACTCTGTCCTGTCCTAACCTCCTGTCAGGTGGCTCCCGCTGAGGGTTTCTCAGACCTGGCCATGCAGGTGATGACATCACCATCCAAGAACTATATCCTGACTGTGATTGGTGCAGGTGTGGCGCTGCTCTTCCTGGTTGGGTTGCTCTGTGGCAGATTCACCAAACGCGTCACTCAGGAGCTGAAGGACAGGTAGACCCCGCCCACTCCGGGGTCAGGACACACCCATAGGAGAAACGACCACGGCTAAAAGAACCTCCCCCCTTCATTTACCCCGCCTCTCCTCCACCTGCCTCCCCCAATCCGCCACTTCAGTCCCCTCCCCTCCCCCCACTTAACCCCCCTTCTGCCATCGCTGGAATGACATTACCCACAATCCTACAGGCAAAAGTGGGCTTGATCAGTGACTCACCTGCTCTTCTTCTACCCGAGCCCCGCCCACTCTCAGAGGCCACGCACACTGTCGCCTCGTTGTCTTTATTTATTTTATTTTCCCCCCGTTCATCGGTTTATTCTCTTCCTGAGCTTTGATAGAGAGTTTCACCCAGCACTCACCTGATGTAGATTCAGTATTACTCCACTTTTTTTCCCCTCCCCCTTTTACTGTGGGGTGGAGGGGTGAGGAGAGGGAGGGTGAAGGATCGCGGTTGTAAGGATTCGGGGTCAGAGGTCAAGATTTAGGGCGAGGGAGGTGAATGAAATCATATTAAGTGTAAATGTGTAGAAAGTGGGATGGGAAATGCTCATGTATAGAGCAGTTTAATGACTCCAGTATTTTAATGACTACAGCACGTGTGTGTGTGTGTGTGAGTGTATAAGTAAGAAAGTGCGCATGTCTGTGTGTGTGAGTCTGAGTGTGTGTGTGAGAAACTGTCTTTTTACCACCATATTGTTCTTGTTTGTCCTGCTAAAGGGGTTTCGAGGGTTGTTTGGCTCTGGATATATCTTTTTTTTTTTTTTTTTTTTTTTTTGATGATGTGTGTTAGTTAGATTTTATCGCCATGGGACTGCCAGGTGGGCGGTGCCAACCAGCCAGCCCTCCACCAAGCCACAGATGAAGAGGGGAGGGGGGGAGGGGGGCAAACACATCACAAACACTCCTAGCCGTCTCGCTCAAAACTCTTCCTACAACAGGACTATTATTTGTGGTTATTTTAAACTTTTTTTAAATTTTTGAAATGGCAGACCTGGCAACCTCGGCTCTCGTCTAATGCAGTCAGATTTTTTTTTTTTTTCCCAGCCCAACCTGTGCCGTAAATGTACCACGTCCACCTGCTGCTCCCAGTTAAATTTCGCCAAGTTCACCGTTGCAGCAGCTGGTCAGGACGTTTGTTTGGCATCACGCTCGCCGTCTTGGAGACACTGTGGCTGGTTTCCACCATGCCGTGACCCCCCAGTCTGATCCAGGCCTGGGTGGAGCAGACAGAATGGGCGAACTGGCTCTTTTTTTTCTCTTGAACTCTGCTGCTGATTTCACGCTGGTTGGTACAGAAAAGCTGACAGCAATGCAGGAAAAAAAACAAAACCGAATAAAGAAATGAAAAGATTCTAGATAATTATAGAGATGTGAACATTTTTGTGTAAAGATACTGGAATCATTGCACATTTTTCGTTCTTTTTTTTTTTTTTTATATCTATAAATATATATATATTGTTTTGTCATAGCCTTATTTATTTGTTTACTAATGGTCAAAGTTTTGTTTCTTTTTTCTTTTCTATGATTTGAATGTTCTCTGGTTGCCTTTTTCTAGCGAGCGTCCCTCCTTCCTACGGGGCGGGGGAGGGTGGGAGTGAGGGGGGGAAACGGGGGAGGATGCAGGCAGCGAAGGTTTGGCCTCCTCCGGGCATCAACCTGCTCCAGCAGCTGGCTGATTTTTCACGCAAGGCAGTGAGCGCATCTCTGGTAGAGAGCGCGTTTGAGATTTCTGCTGCAGTGACGTTGAAGACGGCTGCACAGGTGATGAACTTGAGCGTCCTGAATATTTTAGTGACTCCGATCACTGCTGATGCTTTGTTCAAGATCATACCGATCAGAAAGTCCAGTAACCTGAGAAGAGACGAGACGGTACATCGATATCTTTAATGTGATGATACTTTGGGGAAGGCCACTGATGATTTCATACCTGATCAGTAATGTAGATGTGAGGACTGAACAGGAAAAGCATTTGATTTCCATTAAAGAATTTCATTTTTTCATGATATTAAGCTGTCAGTTTAACTCTTCCAATTATTTCCTTAATTAATCGTTTATCCGGTAAAATATCAGAAAAGGGTGACAAAAAAATCATGCATCCATGGTGAGGTCTTCAGATGTAATCTTCATGTAGGACAAACAGAAGCAGCTAATTCTCACACGATACGCTGGAACATTTTATTGGGAAGTTTTTCGATTAAAAGTCGTTCTGCAACAGTTTTGATAATGAAATAATCGCTGCAGACCTCTGAGACCTCTGTTGCTGTTTGTTTGTTGTGTGAAAGCAAAGCAGACCAGCCACAGGATTGTTTGAGAATAGATCTGTGATTGTAGCGTGAATTCAAAAGTGATGCATAGCTGACATTTATGCAGTGTCATGTGGTAACCATGGCAACGCTTACGCGCGTCACCATGTGTGTATGGGGCTGGAAAGGAATGGGCGTGTTGCAGATTTTATCAATTTCCCAATAACCAGTGTAGCAGCCAAACGATCTGTCCACCAACATGATGTTACCAAATATTACCTGTCATTATGACTGCAGTCTGGACTGATGATGGTCGCAACCATTTCATAATTGCTTCTTGGTGACACCAGAGAATCAACACATCAGGTTCAGTGAAGTGTTGCGTGATCTGCTGTCAAGTCACCAGAATCTTGAATTTCTCACGTGGGTCCCAATTTGACACAGTGGCCAAACTGTGTAATGACATAATGTGATGCACAGCGGCAAGACTTAGCTTACATTGTGAAAGAAGTGACTGTAAAATGGTGGATACATTTCTTTTAGCGTCACAACCTCCACAAAATGAGTCGAACGTTGAAATAATATTTTCCCCATTCAAGTTAGCCGAGGGATAAACTGGAAATAAGCGGCTCAATGCCACTGAACAACTTAAACGGAATAAACAGAGACCCGCCTCCAACACATGACATCACCAAAACCAATCAATGGACCGATGGATCATTTTTCTGTTAAGTCCAGAATAAATGAAACGAAAACAAAGGTGTGAATTCAACATGTTCTCATGTTGTATCATGTCACAATATTCAGTCTTTGTAGTTTGTCTTGCAGAGGAAAGAGAAACAGTCAAAAGCAGTAAATAAACCAGAAGCAACCCAAACTAGACAGCAAACAACAAGGAAAGTTCAGATTAGTTGAGTGAGTTCTGGATGTTTGGACTGCATCTCCCAGTATTCTTCTGTGAATGGAGCTGGCTGCCGGAGGAAGAAGGCGGTCGAGGTTTCGGTGTAATCGTGCGTCAGAAAGTGACAGTGTTGTCGAGCTTTTTGGTCTCGGTGTGAAGAAAAAAAAAAAAGTCTTGTTTGAAAAGGTCTTGATGTGAAAACACTAAATGAGACTCTCCTCTCTCCCAGCTCGAGCCGATCATGTGTACATGTGTACTATACTGAGTGATGACATACTGTAAACTACGTACCGTGCAGTTAGCCTGTACTCTTTCTTTTTTTCTAATTGTTGAAGCTTGCTGTGGTGAGCGCTGCCCTCCTGCTTGTAAATGAGACGTCCTGATTCGTTGAACTGCCTTCACTTTTTTTGTTTCTCCATCTGACGTCGGTTTTATCAAAGTGTGCCTACTCACCGTCCCGCCGAGGGATCCCGCTGTACAGAACATCCCAGAATCCCCTGCAGCACCCAGCAGAGGAGCATGTGGGCTGTGTGTGTGGGTGTTGGATGGTGTGTGTGTGTGTGTGTGTGTGTGTGTGTGTGTGTGTGTGTGTGTGTGTGTGTGTGTGTGTGTGTGTGTGTGTGTGTGTGTGTGTGTGTGTGTGTGTGTGTGTGTGTGTGTGTGTGTGTGTGTGTGTGTGTGTGTGTGTGTGTGTGTTGCCCGCAGGATGCTGTGTGATCTCCGGTCGGTTTTCTCGCTGTTCTTCTTGTCCCGAGCAATGATGACTAGAACATTTTGACTTTAAGTTTGTGATGATAAAGATCTTTTTGTAAACAATATTTTGTGTCTGAATCCATGGAGCTCCTGATCATCTGATTTATTTTTTCCCTGTCCATTTTTATTTTTATTTTGCTTTCTTTTTGTTGTTCTGTACAGATGAAAATTGGACAGTTTGTTAATAATAATAAAGTCTGCAAGGTTTCTATTCTGTTGTCCACTCTGTTCATTTCAAAACCAACTTTAAAGCACAACAAAATATTCTTTTATGCATGAATTACAACATTAGTGTAGTTTTTTTTAATTATTATTTTAAATGTCAATTTTTCACTTTGGACAGCGTAATTAAAGCCAAAAGTTACTGCAGATGAACCTTAATTTTTAAGATTAATGTCACAGTAACCTTATGAGAATTGTAGTTAAAATATAACCAATGATTGATTGGTGTCCAGATGAATATATTGCATAGACTCAAGTCCTACCATGAGCAAACAACATGGCATCCGTGGCAGAGAAAAACTTCCTTTTAAGATTAATTGTAATTTCCTCCAAATATAAAATGAATAATTTGACATTTTAAAAATGAATATATTCCTCCTTAGTTGTTACTTGATCTTCTTGACTTTTATTTACCTGCAACATGCTCTACTATAGAAGGACCAGCAAGAAGTTCCTGAGCTGCTCAGTGAATCAGTATTTCTTTTTGCCTTTACCACAGCTGGCCAGTGGGTGGCAGTGGACACAGTGTCGACTGGTGGCTGACGTGCGATTAATCATCAAACCTGCAATATACAAGAAGGCAGCTTTTGAGCCGCTGTTCACTGCTGACCAGTATCATGAAAGGGTTTAAAAACGTGTTATCCCACTGTCATATGGACATTTGTTCTGATTACATTACTTATGATCAAAAACAAAGCTCTCGCCAATGACTAAAGTCAGTCCCAGATTTACTCTTGTCCAGCGGCTTCTTACTCGGTCACTTCCTCGGCCAACATCCTCTTCAGTCTCTTGGCCTCTGCCATGTCCAGAAAGGCTGCTGAACCCAGCTACATTACCCACTTGCCCAGATACAGTACTAACACCACACTGGCTCTGTTCCCCATCAGAATTCCCCATTGGCTCCCCCTCGCCCCAGGCCTGAAAACCTCCTCCTCCCAGCGGTCCAATGCTCCTTTGTTAGCACTGTAAATACCAACCCTCTCCTGGTGCTTTGAGCTCCCATTCTGGGCAGCACTGACTGAGCTAACTAGCTTACTTTAGAAACAAGTAGATCTGTCTATCAGGAAACTCTGTAAATCACAAAGAGTCGAGACAAAACATCAGAGGAAGAACCAGAAAACTTTTTCTCCATGAAACCAGTTTCACCAAAATCAGTGAAATAGTTGGTGGAGTGTAACTGCTGTAAAGCTGTTACACACTTCTCCCAACCCAGAGCCCAAAGTTAAATTAAGTGTAAGAACAAGCGTATGAATGCTGAACGAATGAGACATAATCACCTGACTACAGGTCAGTGTAACATCACAGTGATAGTGAAGCTAATATTTTTTGGTAGAAAAGTGACGCAATGCTGCTTTAAGTGAAGAGTGCTCTTATTTTAAACCCCATTTTAGGATCTGTGGAGCAAATGTTGATAAAAAAAATTCTTGACTTGTTTCCAGACTTGTGAATTGTTCTCCACATCCCAGTTTGTTAGCCATTCAAAACAGACTGTATTCCATGAAGAGAAACGCCTGAAAACAAAATGTCATTCAGTCTGATTATCTGATCTATGTTTTTGTCTCAAGTTAGAACTTGTCAGCGGTAGAAAAAACAGCGTGCAGACTGTTTGATTCATTCTCAGCTACAAATAGGTCTAACTTTAGAAACATGCCTGTGCACTACACTACAATACAACTGTAACCATGGAAACATGAATAAATCCTGTCAGACTCTCTTTATGCGCTGAATGAATTAGAGGACACATCTGTGGTTTTGCATGTTTAGCCTCTTAACTACACACAGTGCGCTTTAGGTTACAGCCCACCATTGTTTCAGGTTGTTTTTAAATGTTGTGGTTTCAGTATATTTAGGTATGAACATCATCTTGTGCTCCATCCATCACAATCAATGTCATGTCTGCTTTGATTTCTTTTTGTTTCATACCACACATTGGCAGAAATCAATCAGTACTTCTGCATTATCGCATGCATCATCAATGTAACATGTGACTTCATGCTTCATTGGGGTTTTGCAGAAAATGATTGTCATAATTATATATAATAATATAATATAATATATGCGAATAATGGGCAGATATTCTTTTGATTAATGGATTGTATCTATAAAATGTCATTAGTGAAAATGCAAACTGACGGCATCAAATTTTGTTTTTTGTTCGATAAAAAAGAGAAAAACCAGCAAATTCTGACTTTTAAGAAGCTGGAATATTTTATATCTTTGCTTTCCAAAATGTCAGCACACGGTGTAAAATGTAAATAAAAACAAAATGTGATGATGTGCAAACCATGAACCCTCATATTTAATTGAAAATGGCACAAAGACAACTTATCAAATGTTGTTTTTGGAAAATGATGTGCCCATTTGGAACAAAAAAAAAAGAAAAAGGTTAGGATAGTGAGAGGCTGAGTCTTTGTTCACCAGGGTTCATCAGTCTGTGAAAGACTGCACAGGCAAATAGTGCAATAATTTAAGAGTAATGTTTCTTAACATGAAATTGCAAAGAATTGGAGGATTTTATTGTCTACAGTACATAACATCTTTAAAAGATTCAGAGAATCAAAAGAAATCTCTGTACACGAAGGACACTGTCTGCAGCACAGCCCTGTCACCTACTGAAAATGTTTGGTCTATTATGAAACGTCAAATACGACAACAACATGATTTCATTCTGATGGATTTTCTAGCTGCAAGTAAAAAGTTGTCAGTCATCGCAACAAAAACAATTAACAGTTCTGTGGATGAGCCAGAGTAAAGGAGACACTGTTTCTGCAGCTGAATTATTTAAATGTTATTTTTTTTAAATTCAGTTCACCTCCATTGTATTGTGATGAACAGGCTTTATCTTAAAAGCAGGACACATAAAACCAAAAGCAATGCTAGCAGCATGCCTCTATGAGGCAATGATGATCCATCGATCCACCACTTTGGCCTGAAATATCTCACATTTTGTTCATTTACATTCAGATGATGAATCCTACTGACTTTGGTGATCTCCTGACTTTTCTTCTAGCACCACCATGAGAACTCACATTTGTAGTTTTGAGTGAAATGTCTGTTCCAACATCTGTTGGATGGATTGTCACATATTCCTGTTCCTCTCAGGGTGAATTGCGGGAACTTTGGTGATTTTCTGACTCTTCATCTAGCATCATCATCAGATCAAGATTAACCAGCTGATATTTAGTTTAGTTTTCTGTGACCATGAACCGAGCTTATGTCAGTCTGGATCACATACTGATGTGTATCTGTGTTTGCCTGTGTGTGGTCCTCGTGTAGACATATATTTGTGTGTTTTCTGTCTTATACACGTGTGTGAGAATGTGTGTGCAGACATACAGTGTAAACATACAGTATATGACTGTATGTCTGCGTGTGTATTTTTATGTGTGTGTTCTGTCTGGTCTGTGGAGGCTTCAGGCTGTCTGACAGAGCTGTGTTAAATTCCAAAACATGTCGACGTCGAAGCTTCCACAGAACAGTTTACAACTCAAATGTCTCAAAACATCCCAAATATACCTTCATGGATGATTTACAGACAGTAAACCGGCTCCTCACACGATGTTGGGGTAAACATGTTTATTGTTGTACAGAGTAATTTAGAAATATAATCAGGATAAAGACAAAGTACAGTCACAGAAACAAACAGAGCAAATATACTGACTCATACATAGCCCCAAATATGCTTTATTATTACAGTCAACTCACTGAGATGAGCATCCGTTTCTGAAAGATAAATCATTGATAATTGTTTAAAGATCCAGAAGGTCATCAAAGAATATATTCAGATACATATTCAGAGTACTGCAGAATAATGATTTTTAACGTTTTTATTCTAAGCTTTGGTTGTGACCTTGTTCCAAGGCTACAACTAACTCTCTAGTATGCACGAAATTACAATGTGATTCGTTCTGCACACGGTAGATCTGTGTTTCCAATTACTGTGACAACTGTGGGAAATTAAAAATGGTAGAACAGAGAAAAAAATTGTGTTCCACTCTCCTGCGTAAAAGTCCTTTGTTTGTCCCAACTCGACCTTCTCCCTATGCATAGTTTTTAACTCTTCATAGTATGTTCATCTTTTGGTCCCGTCATTAACGGTATTTATTTTAATCCAAATCATGATCTTTTCCTACAGCTTACTTTTGTTTTGTTGCCTCAACCCAAAAACTACTTTTGTTGCCTAAACCTAAAAGGTTGCCTGATCTTTTCACCTATGTAACATACTTAGATTTACATCACATACACAATATTGGTGCAAATGGTGCACCAATGAATCAGTTCCTTCTTAACGTGTTGTCAGAAATTGTCAAGAACAGAGATAGTTTCTGAAAATGATAATTTGCTTGTTACAAAAATACAATAAACTGATGCTTAGCTCTGGGACTTGACTGTCATGATCATGCATTAGAGGCACAAACTATAAGCTATAAAAAAAATTTCATAACTAAACAGCAGACTTAAGACGCCAGTTCTTCTGACCAACATTGAAAACCTTCCTTTGGGTTCAATTACACTCCTTAACACTAAATATTGATGGTCTACTTGAACATGGCTACATTATATACAGAATTCATAGTTTTACAGAAGAAGTTCAACAGATACAGTAAGTCACCTACAAAGAGGCCAAAAACACTCAGTGGTTTGACACCCCTCCCACCCTCCCCTCTTTAATCCCACACAGACAGGTCAATGATTATTTCAGTCAGGTTCTGCTTCCTTCTCTCACATTCATTACGTAACTTTCTTCACAATCAATTTCCACCTGACATTTCTGACCTGAGTTTCTTGCCAGTATTTCCCACATCTGCCACAAAAAATACATCTTGGTAAAATCCCTGACATAGATAAAAAGAATAGTAAACTAGTTTTGGGAAATTGAGTTGAGTACAAAAGTCTGAATTTATCCTTTGGGTCAACAATTGACACTATTAGACGTATGTAATGCTTTATGGCACTAAGTCACGCACGATTAATTATTAAACTGGTGAAACTGGATCATATTTTAAGGAGAAAATGTTTTCTGGTTTTCGCTCTGATGTCCTCCGGCTGCTCCGTCTCAACTCTCTGTGTTTCCTGATGGACATTAAAGTAAACTGCTGTGAACTATAGTTGCTGTTAGTTAATGTTAGCTCAGTTTGATAGCCAGGCTGCCCAGACTGTGAGCTCAGAGCACCGGGGGAGTGTTAGTGTTTGTACCATAGATGTTTTGGACCAGAACAAGTTGGGCAAATGGGCTCAGCAGCTTCTATGGATATATTGACAAAGGCAGAGAAACTGAAGAGGACAACAGAGTTAGAGAAAAACAGAGCAAGAGACTGCCAAAAAAACAAGCTGGGCTTCTTTCTGTTGAACTAGTAAGTAATATTAGCTGGCTGCTATGTATTGTGTTGTTGCACTTACTTGATGTTTGGCTATGAGAAAATGTGGCAACTTGCTAGTTTTTGATCATAAATAATGTAATCATAACAAATACACATGTACAGCTGAGAGTCCATATTTACGACACTCTAAATTGCGGATTGCAAATTGCTAAATTACAAAAATACCAATTTCTGTGTACTTAAGTGCAGTTTTGTTCTTCTTTTAGACCAAATATACTGTCCAGTTTGTTTAATACTGACACGAAAGCAGATTTTAATAGAGTTCCACAACAGTTCCACATCAGCGGCAGCCATCTTAGTTGTTTATGAAAATGCACCAAGGCCAATAAGGTAGAGCTGCTCTGCACAGTCAATGTATCAAACCTACTCCACATTGGATAAATAGTTGTGATTGGCCCGGGACAAGACACATCCGCCAGAGCAAATAAAACATGAGCTTGCAGATTTGTCTGGGTTCCAGGATAGCAATACCTCATGCAGCCACTAAAATTGCTTCATAGTCCAGCTCGGTTTCTGGGACAAACAACACAAACTCTGGCCACTGTCAATCAAGCATCTAAAGGAGCATTTCTGATGTATTTACGTAAGAACTTTTTTCTTCCTCTCAATAATAAAAAATCATAACAATATATTTAAAAAAAAACTTTGGCATGATTTTTCACTTCTTAAAAAAATCTGATTTCAGTTGGACTAGTCATTAATTAGGCTCTTTCTTTCTTTCTTTCTTTCTTTCTTTCTTTGCAAACTGTTATAACTCAAAAATTAAATTGGCACCAAATGCTGTTAAACCCTGACAAACCTTGAACCCCTGCACTTATAAATCCTCCCCCTAAAACTCATATGGAGAAACAAACAGGGTGACCTTGGTGAGGTAGCGCCCCAGCAGTGAGTTGTGCTCCAGCTCGCTCATCTCCACCTCAGCCTCCAGAGCAGCAGGACCCTTGATGGGTGTCACCAGGAGGAGGGTGCCAGTTTGGCGTCCGGAGCGCTGCACACTAAAGTGGCCCCGTCCACGGCCACCCGCCAGACCAAAGCGTAGCGTGTCACCCAGTACTCGAGCCGCCGACACCCGGAACAGGACGCGGGGGGCTGACATGTTAGACACCACAGACAGGAAGTGGAAGGAGATAGAGTTTGGCGCCTGAGTGCATCCTTTGTCTCCCAGCATGCACGGGTTCCTCTCACAGCGCCTGGGGAAACACAAAGTGGGTGAATATTGTGGTGAATATATCAGTGAAATCTTACCTCAAGGTAAGATTTTCATTGGTCTTTCTGAAACATGTTACTTGAGTTTAATGAGTAACTACAGCATCTGGTTTTAAGTTCACTTATGGTAAATTTACACTTCTCTTCTGATGTAATCTTTCCAGCTTTTTTGCTGTAATCTCTGCTGATTGTCTTTTTAAGGGCAGGATAAATCTGTGTGATGAAAATCAGACGTTGTGGATTGTGTAGTAGTGTGTTGAATGTAGCTGTGAAGCTATCACAAAAAAACCTTTCATCTCTCGGCGCTCCCGCTCCTCATTGACGCTCCACATTGCTCGACCACGTCTATCTCTTTGTCTCTCCTTCACAGACCAAAAAAAGTTTCTTGATGTTGCTATTTTGAAGCATAGACTGCAAGCCAAACACAGCCATGGAAGCTCAGTGCATGAAATAAACCAACCCAGGACACAACTGGGAGAGTATTTTGGTTTGGTCCATTAATACCTGGATAATGCCTGGATAGCGATATTCTTGACTGACTGCATTGGATTGGCTCTGGTGCTGATTGCTGAATTGGCCACCATAGTGTGATGTCGGGTTTCTCCAAAAATGTATTCTGTTTCAACTTCTCTTTCCAGTCCCCCCAGGTTGCTGCATTTTTTTTTTGAGATCCCCTGTCAGTCCCACTCAGAGTACCCCGACTCAAATGAGTAGGAGAACTGGTGTTTTCGCCACAGCGCCTGATTTGGTCTCAATCGGCACTTGCTCACCACAGAGAGCAGCTCTTGCCCCTCCTTCATTATAAACACTGTGGTCACTGGTGCACTTGGAGGGTAAACTGCCATGATAAACTGCCGTCCACAGTATCCAAATGTGCAAGAAAACATGATAAAGTGCCCTCTAGGGTGCCCTTCCAGTAAAGAAAACACAATGTGTTATATGTGTTATGTGCAATAGAGGCTGGCCTACATGCTCCCATGCTTATATAAAACTGCACTTGATGGGTTGTATTATCTTGTCAAGTGATATCATAGTTTGGAAATCAGTCAGCAAAAACTTTATTTACGTCTTCATCTTCAATTTGTGGTTGCGGTCTTAGGGCTGGAGTTTATTCTTCTATTCTTCCTCCTCTACCTCCACCACTCCTCCTGTCTCTAGAGGCTGGTTGCCAGCACTGAATTGCTGAAGTCCTCCAGAGACTCCATGCTTGTTTTCAGTTGTGCCCAGTTTGGAATCAATTCTCTGAGTGATTTTGAACAAATCATTGTCTCCTGAAATTACATCCTGCTCACATATTGTGTTTTAAGGGCCTGCTATTCTCCAGAAGAGACATCTTTATGATTCTGTTTATTCTAGACTGTGTCTGCATAGTTGGATGTTTGTTGGCTGCATTGTGAACTTTCTTGCATATGGGCACATAACGCTGCAGTTGTGGAAAGTAAAATTCACTCTTTGCTCAAAATAAGTTTAATTAATCCAAGCAAGAGGCTGCCCTCAAGTGCCATTTAAACTGGTCTTAAATGCAAAAGTGCCTTTTTATCTTAAAATATTTAATAAGCAGCTTTTAACGTATCAAGATTTTTTTGGAGCTGCAGCCAAAGATCCTTTCTGGAAGAACAAACACTGTACATAATCCTTAACCTAAAGCTAACCCTGCAAGTGGTAGAGATGCACACTTGGAGAGTCTGTCCACCACAACACTGTCCTCCCTGCATTACCGAAACATACAATTATGATTCAGCTGCAGAAATAAATCAAAAACCTCTTTGGTAAACACATTTAGTTTCTGTCTGCTGCCATAAACATGTTTCATGCCTCTTGACTGCCATCAGCTGATCAGCTGACTGGAGCCTGAAAACCTCAGCAGGGCTTCTGAAGCCAAACCTCAGTCCGACTCTCAGCCCAGTTACTGTTAGAAGAGGGATGCTAAATGTCGGGTGGAGAAAGGAAGTGGGTGACATGGAGGTAAAACGTATTGTTTTCAAATCTCTCTTCATCGCTGTCCCTGTCATTTGCATTTCATCTCGAGTCTTTGTCTTCTGAGGTGAGAAATTTTATGGCTCTCTCTGTTTCATCTGCCCAGTTTTCATTCCTTCTTGCCTACTTGCTTTGTTTGCAATTTCATTGTGGTCTTGAGATGTGATTTCACTCTTTAAGGCAGTTAGTCTCTTAGCTGGTTAGCAAGCTAACAGTGAACAAAAACAAAAACCCAACAACATCCAATCAGTGGGCTTTAAATTGCAGCTATGAAAGATTGCAGCTAGTTGAAGACGGATGTTAACTATCTTAGCTATTGTATATGCCAATTGGCACATCCCTTGTCATGGATACCAGAGGTTGGATCCTAATAAGTTTAGTGATCCCTCAACGTTACTCTAACACCACCATGAGGTTCACATTTTGAGTGAAACAATTGGGTACATACATTCATGTTCCCCTCAGGATGAATTACAGTAACAATAATGGTGGACTGAAATCATGACTTGCAACTTGACTTGAGACATGATGACTCAGATGACTTGTTGTGTTCATCTTATGTTTTCCGTTGTCAGTGTTGACATTACAAGTGTCTGTAACACTGGGATGATTTCAATCAAGCCTCTTGCAACGCTACCTGATGGTCTAGATCAGATCAGATACATACTTTGTCTTTTCTCTTTATGAATCCAGAATGCAGATAAGATTGTTGTATGCTCTTACATTGGTGATGTCTTGATGTACGTGGCATTTTTCATCTGAGGACATTCCACCGTCACGCACTGGAAACCTCCGTAGGTGTTCACACACACCTGCTCTGGTGTGCAGTTGTGCATCCGGTTTTCACACTCGTCGACATCTGAACACAGAAGGACAGAGGCGTTACGAACACAAAGTCCACATGTCTGTAAACATTCCACTAACAGGTAGGATGACCTTTGAACTCCTGACCTGTGCAGCTGCGACCGTCTCTGGCGAGGTCGTAGCCGGCTGGACAGAAGCAGTGGAAGCTGCCAGGAGTGTTTACACACTGATGGACGCAGAGGCGGCCGGGCTGACCGAGAGGAAACAGACGACACTCGTCGATATCTGAAACAGACAGAATCCTTAGTAGAAGTACTCAAAGTTATATATAAAAAAAACAGTAATTGGTAAGAAATGTTACCTGTGCAAATGTTGTTGTCACGACCTGATATGGTGAAACCCACGTCACAGGTGCAGCGGGTGGAACCCAGAAAGTGAGTGCAGTGAGATGGACGGACGGATGAGGAAGGGGGTGGGGGTGTGGGTAAGGATGAGGAGAGAGGAGAAGGTGGAGATGATGAAGAGGAAGAGGAGGAGGATGCTGACAGAGCAGCAGAGGCAGGGAAGGAGGAGGAGGAGGAGGAGGAGGAGGAGGAGGAGGAGGAGGAGGAGGAGGAGGAGGAGGAAGTGGATGGAGAAGAAGACCGAGCCACAGGAGAGAAGGAGGCCAGGGAGTTGTCAGTGCTGTTGAGGCCTGAAAAGAGAAAGTGACTTTGTTAAACCACTGGTGCTGAACCAGTATCAGTATTATGGTCCAGTATCAGTACTTACGTCTGCACATTGGCTGCTGGCCGCTCCACTTAAGAGAATCCAGACACACTCGGGTACGTGGGCCAATCAGCTCGTAGCCAGGTTTGCACAAGAAGTGGACCTCGTGTCCGATACCAAACACCCTGCCCAGTCTGCGGCCATGAGCGGGGGGCTCTGGTTTGGGGCAGGTTGCTGGAAGCAGATAGAGATTATCTTATCTAATCTTACACTTTCTTCTAGCCTGGGGTTCATTTCATACATTCAAAGAGTTATTCTATGTGTTGTGAAGTTGTGAGATAAAGTTTTATCTCTCACCACCAGCCTTAAAGATGGCCATGGTGCTGTTGTGCAGAGCACTGATCTTCTTCCTGAGTGAGCGCAGGCCCTGCTGGTACGATGCCTCATGGACTGCCAACATCTTCTCCACCTGCCGCAGCGAGTTCACCAGGTCGTGGGTGGATGGACACTCCTGTGGACAGGATGAGGCAAGGAGAGGTTAGAGGACAGGCTCTGATGCTGCTGGAGAACATCATAACTCATAACACTTTCCCTTTTATCCTTGTAAGGCTGTTAAATGTCAGTTCCAAAATCAAATCTTTCATCATATCCTGATGATTATCTGTTTTACATAGCTTAAACATTAGCTGGTATTTTGAAAGATCTGGTTATTGAAACAGTTTGAAGAATAAAGTAAAAAGGAGAAGAGGAAACTGCTAGACTACCTCCATCAGAAGTAAAACTAAAAATCCAACTGCCAACAACCTCAACTTTGTCTGAATCACATGTACATTGTTTACTGAACATGCAGAAAGCATGAACGCTCGGCTAAATGCATCCTGGACCTACAGTTTCTGTATTGAACGCACAGAGACTGTGGGGAAGATGTCAATGGACATATTAATCAATCAATAAATGTCCAAACAGAAGAAGAAGAAGAAGAAGAAGAAGAAGAAGAAGAAGAAAAAAGAAGAAGAGGAGTACACCAGCCGGCAGTCTGTCTCCTGTCTGCAGTGTGTTTCAGGTGTCAGGTCTATACATAGAGGTGAGGTTTTCAGAGCCGCGGCCTGCTGCAGTAACACCTCGGTGAAAATTGGACGTGAGCCCGCCGCTGACCTCACACTGACGGCTAAAACACTGCGCTCCGAACAACACAACACGATGCTGCTGCCACATAATGATCCTCTGGGTTTGTGTGGTGCTCTGTGGTTTGTCACATGCAGTGACTCAGTGGATAAGGAGGGTGAACTTGAGTTCAGCATGTTGAACTCACAGTACATTCAAAAATGTATTAAATATTCCAGCATTAAATGTTAAGCTAAATTGAACCTAATTTCATTTGAATGTAATGTTTTAATTTCAATGCAAACATCTGCTGTAATTATTGAAGGACAGACATGTTTTACGTGAAACAGAAAAGAAATACTACAACTAAATAAATAAAGTTCAAATTTCAACATAAAACAATCTGATGTAAACTTTAGGACACTAAAAACAGTGGTTAGTCATCATGGACATAATTAAGATTTCTAATGACACGTTCACCATTTTCAAGGGTATATATCTGGTATCCCTTGACACCAGTTGAGTTTCATTCAGTTTTAGGTATCTACATTGTTTTGTATTTAATTTGTGTGCTAATCATAAAAGAACAATCATAGTTAAAGTATATATAATATTTGTTTCATCTTCCCTGGCTCTGCATTTTGAAAAATATATTTTTATCCTCTCAGAAAATGAATTTACAGTGATCTGTGGCTTTTTTATTAAACAGGGAAAGAAACAATAACAGCAGCAATAACAATGAGCTAGAAACATAAATTACAAACATGTCACAAAGCAGGATGGGAACTTTTGCCTTTTGACCTCTGTAAAGAAAAAGCAAAGTCTACTTGTGACCCTCCATCATGAATTGTGGCCTCAGTGTGGACATGAGTTATGAGCAGTTCAATCAGATGGGATGTTTTTCCTTCAAAAATTGTTTCATTTAAAGGATTTTAGTGGCCTGGAGAAGTGAAAGTTTCCAGCATTTCACAAAAAACATCAACAAATTGGGAAAAGGAAGAAAAATAATTTTTGAGTAAAAACACCATAATAAAGTGAAATAAACTCACAGTGTCACCTGTACTCACCTGAGCAGAAGAAAAAGACATCTGATGAAGACACAGCACCAACATAACGACCACAGCAGTTTTCATCCTGAACAAAACCTCCATCCTCATCCTGATAAACCTGCTCTTGATGAAGTCTGAGCAGACTAGAGATCAGCTTTGTTTGACTCCTCAGCTCCTCCGCTGCTTCTCAAAAACTAAATCATCTCCTCTCCTTCTGTTTCTTTTCGAGGGCACTTGCCAAATTTCTCCTTCACTCACTCACAAGCACCCCTCCTCCTCCTCCTCCTCCTCCTCCTCCTCCTAGTCAGATAAGAGGAGGAGGAGGAGAGCGGCTCCCACATCTGGAACACACTTTCACTTTGTGATCCATCAGCATCCCCAGAAATAGACCCTCAAATTATAAGGAGAAGTCAGCTGGCTGTGGCGTCTTTTAATCATCATCCGCACAACAAAGCAGCTACATTTTGGTGACTATTTCAATTTTACTCCGCCGCTCAGGAATGTGACTTCTGCTCCAATTACAGCGACTATAAAGTCCCACTGTTTTTTTGAAACCCTAAACCTGCCGTCTCACAGGATGATGTGGTGTGGCTGCTAAATGACAGGGCAGCCAAATCTGCTGATAGCCCCTGCCCTGGATTATCCCCCACCAGAAAAAGAGCTGCAGGGATCCTGGAAGAAATCTTAGAAAGACCCTGAAAGCACCCTTCAGCTGTTACAAGTCCAAACGTTCACTCATATAAACTCATATATAAAGTATGATAATGGCACGCTTTAAACATACACTATAATCTCCTATAGGAATGTCTTCTAAATCATCTAAAGCAAATGAAAAGTGGTGCCTTTGAATGTACTGAAAAGGATCACAACTTTTACTCTTTTACCTATTTGAGTAGAGAGTACTGCATGGTTATATATTCTACCAAACAAGGCCTTGAATGTCATTGATGTCTCCTTGAATTTGATGTGCAGTGAGGTAGGTAGCCTGCTCAAGAAGATGCCACATGATATCTAATCCAGACTAAGACAGCTCTGTGACCCTGTACTTAGGTATGTGTTAGCAAAACGCTAATTAGTATTAAACAGAAACAACAACTGATGGGGCTGATGGGAATTTCATTGCTTGATGGAAGAACATGAACGTCGGATTAAAGAAGTACTTCTCTTCATCTTCAGTTTTCTTCCTGATATTTTCTGTTTGGTGTCACGATTGCAGTGTTTTTGAACCATTCATTTTACCTCTGCTCACTATCTTACCATCACATTTTAGCTCACAACTACTCATGGATGTATGCACATGCTACGTACATAAACATACATGAACGTGACTACATTGTCGGCGGATACTAAACAAAACATTGCAGGAAATGCAAAACTTGTTTTAGATTATTCCAGAGTTTATTTACATTTGAAATGTTGTAAAATATTTCAGAGATATTCCCACTAGAGGGAGGTGGCATACCACAGTTTGAGAACAAGTACATTAGATTATTATAGGACTCATGCATTAATGCAAAAGCAGGATCTTACTGTAGTTGGTTGGTGTGCAGATCATTTGGAACTGCAGCTAATGATTATTTTCATTATGGATTCATCTGCTGATTATTTTCTGCATTCATTAATTGATAGATTGTTTTTTGTTATAGTGAGAAATTAAATGTCTATACATGAAAAATGAATTTAATTGTTATCAATTATCAGATGTTGTAGTGGAGTAGAAGTAGAAAGTGGCATGAAAAGAAAAGATTCAAGTTGAGTACAAATACCTAAGGTTTGTACTTAAGTACAGTGTGTCTTCAAATGTACCTAGTTACATTCCACCTCCAGATTAAGGTCATTATCGAGATCCAAAAAGAACCATGAAGTGTTATAAATCTTTTCAAGGGCCTTAAAAACTTTAAAATGCACCATTGTCTTGACAGATCAGGAACAAAAAAATTGATTTCGAACTGTTTCTTTACCACAAAAAAAGACAATTCAGAATCTGAATTTCACTCGAGACATTAGACTAAAAGGAAGTTGTGATGATTGTTGCGTATGATAATAACTGGGGTGGGGAGGGGATTGAATCTTTTTTTTTATTTAATAAAAAATACTGTTGAATTGAGATCTTGAATATGATCTCATGTTACATTTTCCTCCAAACGGTTTTAAGATGTCTAATGTTTGAATGTAACTTAAAGTTTTTAACTTTAACTTTTAAATTTTTTAATGCCTTTGATTTGTGTCGTATCGCTGCAGTGTTCCTGATGTCCACCAGGCGGTGCTTCAGTCTGTCTATTCAACCTTTGTGTTGCAGAAAAGAAGTTTTTGTATTTTCAAACATGCAGCTAAAGATTAAATTAGAAATCCAAAGAATGTGCTTTCACAGATGTTTCTTCACATGTGGCTGAGTTGCATTTTGGGAAATGATTGTTTATGTTGGTTAGGTCACTAATTATGATATGAAGCTTTGATCCTCGGAAAACCACATGAAGGCCGAGAGCTGATTTTCAGACAGAAACAGAAACAGAGACTGAGAGCAGCTTCTCTTTGTTCCTTTGTGTTGATTTACTGATGCTTCTGTAAAAATATAAAACTGCAAAAGTAGTGGAAGATGTTGACCCTTTACTTAAGTAGAATTACCAGTACAACAATGTATAAATACTCCAAAGTGAAGGTCCTGCATTCAAAATCTTACTTAAGTAAAAGTATTACCAGCAAAATGTAGTTCAAGTATCAAAGTATACTGAGTCATGGTAAAGTGAGTACTACACTATATGGAAGAGGGTGAAGTGAGGGGGTTGCAACCAGCAACTGCACTACTTCTTACACACTGGACTTAAATACAGTTTTTCCAGAAGTGTGTAGATGTAGAAGTTTGTTAGGAGTTCCCACCAAAGAGACATTTCACCTCTAAACTTCTTATATGATCTTATTTTAACTTGTGTTTGTGTTTGATGCCCAAAGACGTAAATGATCCAGTGTACTGTCAGAGCAGATACTGAATACAGATTTTCTTTTCTTCTTTCCTTCCCTCATTAATCATCTCACAGCCCTTCAGGCTGAGCACAAATCCAATGAGATTCTTCAAATCAGCCAGTTTTTCTTAACATCTTTCTTTCAGTCAGTAGTCACAAGGGGTTCAAAAGCAACAGTCAAATCTTCATATTTTTTTATACACAACAGACTGTTATTAAACAAGAAAGAAAGATTTAAAAAGAAAAATGAAAATCTGTTCCTTTTTCTTGGTCCAGTATCAACATTATGCAGACTTAAGAGTGGATATCATAACAGTGGATTCAAAATAAATCCAGTGTCAATAACATGAGCTTGGATCCAGTGTTCTGGAAACTTCCTTTTTCAACATTTTCCTTGACTTTAACTCATGAAGTGACACATACTAAACATCCTGGTGGGTCATTTGTCAGGTCATGTGATTTTGTGTTGCCATGACACAATTTCCAAGATGTCTATATCACCATAATTTTCCTTAAAGGAAAATGGGTCCGGGTTCTTGTGGTTTTGTGTGCTTTTAAAAGACAGTTAGCATTGTCTGTGTGAAATCAAACAATTTGGTTTTGTCTCAACAGTTTCCACAGTAAATTTTGTGTTTCTACCTCTAATAGTAAAAAAAAAAAAAGCCTTCCACTAATAGTCATAGTGACATAGTCATTAATGGATTAAAAATCTAATAATGTCACATAGAGTCATATATCAGTCACAGGGATGCAAGAAGTACTTTTAATTCCATACTTTAAGTACATTTTTACTGCTAATACTTGTAACAGAGTATTTTTGCATCACTGTATTGGTACTTGCACCATAGTAAACATTCCGAATACTTCTTCCACCACTGGTCTAAACAGTATTTTACTGTTGTAGTGGCTCCAGGTGGAGCTAGTAGTAGTAACTGGAGTAACTGGAGCTGTCAGATAAATGTAGAGGAGAAAAATGTAAACTGCCATAAAAAGTGAAGTAAGTATTTCAAAAGCACAGTACTTTAGTAATGTTACATTACTTTGTGTGCATTTTTCTTCACTTTGTTTGTTTACTTTTTCAACAACAGAAACTTTCTCAACTGAAAAAGTGGTCAGAAGTCTTTAAATGGATACTTATCTTCTATGACAGACCTTCCTTCTGTGTGTGTGTCCATACAGGTGTGTTTCTCTGCATATTTTTGTGTGTATGTGGTTGTGTGTGCGTGTGTGTGAGAGAGAGAAAGTGAGTGAAAACCCCTGTAAACCTCCATTAAGCGGAGGGATTAGCAGCTGGGACAGTGACAGTTGGATTAAACTGAACTGCTTTGTGTGGAAAAGCAGAATACACCTCCGTCACTGACTGCAGGTGGTTACCACGGCAACAGGGTGGACGGTTCAACTTCTTGGACTCTGTACAGGAACACAGCGAGCTTCTGCTACATCATCCTGTTGGAAACACCGCTGATATTATTAATTTAGATTTGATTCAACTTTACGGCTCAGTGTGCAGCAGCTGCTAAATCCAACAGAAGAGAAATACAAATCAGAATAAAACAGGTACACACAATATAGGAGGGTATAGGATGTGTTTATGTGTGTGTGTGTGTGTACTAAAATTGCCATGTAATTGTACATTAAAATGTATTCAGTAACTGACTACAGTTGAAGGTTTGTTGAATCTGTTCACACTAGAAAAGTGTCACAGTAAAGTTAAAGCTAAAGTTAAGTTAGCATCTTTAGCTTCAGTAATGTGATGTATTGACTTTGTGTGCTGTGTAGCTTCAGCAGTAACCTCTGCGGCTGTGACATGAAGCCAACATGAAAGTACCAAAAAATTGCCTCCAATTGAGGCTGGCTACAAAACAAGTCAGTCTCCATAAGCCCCCATGTTAAAGCGTCCAACTTCACAGCAGAAATAAACATGCTTACAGCCTGGTACAAAAAACAGTTTTGGTCTCTATAGCTAATTTCCTCGTTCATCACAACTGTACTGATTTTTTATATAACTCCCCTGTTCAAGTTATAGAAAGGCTTAGAGTTAAGCAGAATAAGAGCTGTGTGAGTGTTGTGAGTATGGCTGCTTTGATTGACAGGTGGGTGCTTTCACAAGTGAATGAGCAAGAGTTTGAGCAACCAGGCTTCATTCAGTCCGCCTCAGCTCCACCCATGCTCCACGTCTTTGCCCATTTTTGGATTAGCCCGGAGCTGGCAGAGGCACGACTGCCAAGATGGCTTCCCCTTTTGTTAATTTTACATCATCAGCAACAGCTTTCAAGTTTGACTGACATCTTCCTTGTATCATTTCCTGCTCATACAAAACAGTAAAGTCTATTCATTTCATGCATACATCTTGTCATAATGGTGCACTATGTAGATTATACTGTAATATGTGTGTGTTGCACTGACCACTGATGAATAAACCCTCATTAAGATGCATGCTGGGACGCTGTTGGCCAGCTGCTGACTGAGGGTTAACTCCAAGATAAATACAGAAGCCCGGGAGACGCCTCAGCTCTCCTCATCATCATATCTTAATTAGATAGGACAGCTTTAATTAAAATGAAATCACTTCATGGATTTTGTAATTAAAACAGAGTTAGATGACGGCGGGCTGGTCGGGGCCGGCAGAGGCTCCGCTCCCTCTGATCCAGGTCAATTTATTAACACTGATTAAACTTTTATCAACCTATCAAAGCTTCCTGAATTCTGGAGGTAAACATCCCGTTTATCCAGCAGAAAATGTGTGTGGGAAGGAGTGAACTGGCTCTGAGATGATCACGACTTTATAACTTGAGCTACATTTAAAGGGTCAGTCCAGTCAGATAAGTCCGATAATTGTCTCTGAGATTTTTGCCTCCATCCCAATATGAGGGAAATGTAAGGATTTTGCAAAAGAGGACATTTCTTTTCAGAAACAATATCTGATTATTTTCTGCTAAAATAATAGTGCTTTGAGTTAAGAAATAGTCCATAGATTTAAGACAAATATCTCAACACGAGAACTACCTGCATGGTTGATACAAGCAGGGGAACATGTGTCATAGTTTTGAGTTTGTTGCTTTGTGTTTCCTGTTTTATTTTGTAATTCTCCCCTCTCTGTGTCTTGTGTATCTTTACTTCCTGCCTTTGTTGGGTTTCCCACCAGTTTTGATTCTATTCCACCATGGTTGGTCTCACCTGTCTTTGTTAGTTTCACTTGTGTCTAGTTGTCCTGCCTTGTGTATTTAGTCTCTGTGTTCCCTTGTCAGTACTGTGTCTGTAGGCCTGTGCTGTTCACTGTGGATCCTGTCTGAGTGCTGTGTTCTGATGGGTTCTGTTTATGGGGCTTTGGTTGGACTTATTTATTCTTGCACTCAGTTTGTTTTTTTCCTGGACTCACCAGCCACCTTTGTTTCTGTAAGTTAGTCATTAAAATACTTTTGTTCACTTCATGCTCAGTCTGCATTTGGGTCCACTCCTTGAACTCAACTGTGACAATGTGGGAAAATATTAACTGAGAGGACGTAATGTGCAGTAAATCTCCTCCAAATCCTCCTGTGCTATACAAGTTCATTCACTCAAGTACGGTACTCTTCTAATTCAAGGTTTTTTTTAATGCTATTTTATACTTCTACTCCACTACATTCAGAGACAAATATTGAACTTTATACCTATTTGTCTGGGAGATTTAATTACTTTCAACCCTAGTGAACTCAAGTGAAAACCATGTGTCTCCACACATGTTCATTGAATTTTTTTGAATTTGAATTTTTGTGATGAACTGAAGGATGAAGTGTTCCTTATAGCGGAGGCAAAGGCGGAGCCCCTCAGGAGGCCGGCGGAGGCAAAGGCGGGGGCCCCTCAGGAGGCCCGCGGAGAGGCCGGCGGGGGCGAAGGCGGTGGCCGGCGGGGGCGAAGGCAGAGGCCGGCGGGGGCGAAGGCGGCAGGACTGAAAGAGCAGGAACGGGGCAGGAGGCCGCCGGCGGAGAGGCCGAAGAAGGCAGGAACGGGGGCAGGAGGCCGGGCAAGAAGAGCAGGACGGGGCAGAGGCCGGCGGAGAGGCCGGCGGGGGCGAAGGCAGAGCCCTTCTGGAGGTCGGCGGGGGCGAAGGCGGAGCCCCTCAGGACTGAAGAGCAGGAACGGGGGCAGGAGTCGGTCGGGCCGCCGACGGAAGAGCAGGAGCGGGAACAGGAGTCGGTCGGGCCGCCGACGGAAGAGCAGGAGCAGGAACAGGAGTCGGTCGGGCCGCCGACGGAAGAGCAGGAGCAGGAACAGGAGTGGGTCGGGCCACCGACAGAGGAACAGAGGCAGGAGTCGGCCAGGCCACCGACTGAAGAGCAGGAACAGGAGTCGGTCGGGCTGCCGACGGAAGAACAGGGAGTGGCGTCGGCCAGGCCACCGACGGAGGAACAGGGCCTGCTGGAGTTGGCCGGGCCGCCGATGGAGGAACCGGGGCTCTGGTGCGGAAGTCAATGGAATAATCCGCCACTGTTCGCTCGCCTTGTTTCAGTCCCATTAGTCTCCTTGCTGACTCAGAACCACAATTCTCAAAACCAAAAACCTTGCGAAGCTCGGCAGCAAACAGGACAAAGGAGGTGCAGGCTGGAGACCGTCTCTCCCACTCAGCTGTTCCCCATAATCGAGCTCTGCCTGTCAGGTGGTTGATGACAAAGGCTACCTTCACCATTTCAAAGGCGAAGGTGCAGGGCTGCAGGGCAAACAGAAGAGAGCAGTTGGTGAGGAAGGGGCCACAAGTCTCTCGATCACCGTTGTAGCGCTCCAGGGTTCCCATCCGGGGCTCTGGAGCATCTCTGGCTGGTGAAGAGGCTGATACAGGTGCAGGAAGTGCAGGTGCAGAAGCCGCAGGTGCAGAAGCCGATGCTTCGGAAGCGGGGGCAGACTGTTGCATCTGTTCGGCTAGCGCTGCTAGCGCTTGTCCATGAGTCTTAGCAGCCTGTCTGGCGTCAGCAGCAGATGCAGTAATCACGCTGCTGCAGGATGCCCTCAATCCTCTCGAGGCGACTAAGTGGTGAAGGATTGTGTGCTGGGTTCATAGTTGGCCAGATTGTACTGTAACGTGTATGGAATGAACCCAATAGCAGCACAATATGAACCAAGAATCCTTTACAGGCTTTATACAGCAGACACAGGTATCACAGGTATACAGCAAACTCACTGCTGGTGAAACTCTAGACTATGGTTCTGATGAGGATGGGGTGAGGATCCAGGTCTTGAGACAGAGTCAGCGGCAGTAGAACAGGCGAGGTGGGTCTCCTCTCTGAGCAGGAACAGGCCGAATGCCACCCAGCCACAGGCAGGCAAGGAACAGGAAAACAGGCAGGCGATACTTGTAGTCAGGGACGGAAGGCTGGTGGATTTACCGGGGCAGAGACGTGTAGCAAAGGTCGTAGGCAAGTTGGGTCGACACCAGGTAAGCAGTCCGGGAACAAGTGCTGGAGAGTCAGGCATGGGAGCAAAGACAATCTGGCCAAGAGTGAGAGTGGTGAAGCTGCATATATACTGGCTTGATTGGAGATAGTGAGCAGGTGAGAGCAGCAAGTGGAAGCAGTTCAGCTGATGAGGGGTGTGGCTAAGCAGCACTGCAGGAGAGGGGCAGAGCAGGATGTGACACACCCATGAGAAGTACACAACGCTTTACAACACTAAGTCACACACCACCAACTGAAACTGGATAATTTTATAAAATATTTCTGAAAATATGATCCAGTTTCACCAAAATAAGTGAATAAAGTTGTTTCGTACAGTAATCAATGAAACCAGAACAACACCGGCCCTCAAAAACACTCTGCTCTGGTGTCAAAAGAAAAAAATGTTTCATTGGATGCAAAATTAGTAAATGCCCCCGAGTGCAGGATGAGTCATCAACATTTTTAGAGTTTTCCAGGAAACTCCTTTTTATACCATTACCATTAAGAAAATAACTACAAAATTACTTTTTTGTCATTGTTAGGCCAGATATCGGAGCATAGAAACTTAAACAACAATGTTTTCATCCATTAGGGGGCGTGGCACCTCCATAGGACAAAAACCTGACTGTTATTAATGTACAGGATAAATGGAGAATCATCATGAACAAAGGTTCAGTGTTGTATTACCTGTATTATTAAAAGAACTTCACTTCTTTTCTGTTTTTTTTCTATTAATTCCACTTTACCTGCTTCACACCACCACTACCAATCACACCTCACTCCCTCACACTCACCCACATGCACACTCACCCTTCCTCCTCCCCTGCTCACCAGATAAACGAACCGGTCATCCCTCCTGCACCCCTCTCAGTGGAGTGTTAGATGGTACGACCCACTGTCATACTCAGCGGTCACCCCTCTCTCTCTCTCTCTCTCTCTCCCTCTCTCTCTCTCAGTGTGGGAAGCATCAGTTCACATTCACACTGAGTCGTCAGGTTTTATCTCTCTTTTTCTCCTCCTCCTCCTCCTCCTCTTCTTCTTCTTCTCTTGTTATGACCCATTTCAGGAGCGACTGCCACAGAGACAGGCGTGAGTATACCACACACACACACACACACACACACACACACACACACACATTATGATCAGTGTAAGACACATGCACATGTGGGGATGCCTGTTAAGACCCAACAAGGCAAAGTACAGGTGTGTGTGTGTTGCATGTGCATGTGATTATTTTATTTTATTAGTTTTTCTTTGTGTGTGTAGCAGATTAAAGATGCTGAGTTTACTAGAGTGACTTCAGCTTCGTCACACAGTTCATGTGATCATGTGAATTAGTGAAATAAGAGCAGGACTGACAGAATTGTCCTTTAAGCTGTCAGCTGTTGACTGTGCAGGAAGAGGATCAGCTCACATGAGGACGATGTTCTCAGTGTGATATTTCATTCATCGTAACTGAGCTTGAGGGGATTGCACTGCATGTTAACAGTGTAGGCAGCTGTGTGCAATACTCTCTGGGTTTGCTGTCTTTGCAAAGACCAGTTTGAGTTTTACACCTGGACGGCTAGAGGTAGTCGTCCACTAATCCTCCTGTCCACATGTTGAAGTGTCCTCAAGCGAGATACTGAATTTGTCCCGATGATGGTACCTCGCTACCATTGATGTGTTTGAGAGTGTGTGTTGTAAAGCACAAACCTTGAGAGGAGAATACTAAAATTTCCTCTGGTCCTCTTCAAAGTTTGAGCTGTTTTAGTGTCGAGACTTGGCTGTAGGGTTAGAATAAGAGTTTGAAAGAGTTGAGAGTAGTATAGTTTTTAATAATCACCATTCAGTCGCCGCAAGTCCTCTTCCACAGAGTCTGCCATGTTGAACCACTGTGTTTCTACGGTAGCCCAGAATGGACAAACTAAACACTGATAATAGGTTCTGTAAAAAAAAGATGTGTGTTTCTATCATAGATTGTATAAAACATGGACGTAGTCTCCATGACGTCAATCACAGGTTTAGGAAGAGCATTTGTGAAGAGTGTGGTGGCTCTGCCTGCCTGATCTTTCATGTCATCATTTATTCACATTGAAGTCTGTTTCCTTTGCACTTTGTTTCATTTTGTTTTTATCAATACACCAACTTTTCCACTTCCACAAAACATCAAATCTTTTTTGCGATATTTCGACTTTTTTCATTTTTAATTTCCACTCAGGTGTTTTTAATGCAGGAAATGAAATTGTGCATGAAAATCTCTCAAATCTGTAAGTTTGTTGACCACCTGTCTGGCTACTTGTGTTAGAGATATTCAGAAGTTATTCTGAAAAAAGAGCAATGAGCCTCATGCCTCACCTCCCAGCAACAACCCAGACTCACAAATCAGCCACTAAACACTTTGTCTCCCAGTTTTTGTTTGGTGGAAGCACTTAAGAGAGTTAAAAGAAACCAATCTTTATTCTTTAGGACTGCCCTACATATTGGGTTGGTGACATGCAAGGGGAGAGCATTGTTTCCTGTCCTTGAAAAAATGAAAGGGCTGTTGCTTTTGTTAGCATCTTTCAAGCAACTTCCTTGAATTTAGAAATCCCCAGACCATTGGCAAGACTAGTGTCAACAACATTCACTTCCTGAATTGGATTGTCTCACCTGAAGCTAAAATAACAATGTCGTGTCTGGATCATAAGAACTCATTTGATAGAAGTGAGCTGGTGTTTGAGGTTTATTGTGATTCTGAACGTTTGAGCTGTTACTGTGTCTCTTTTATACATTTATCTCAGAAAACTCTCAGGTCTTTTCTTTGATAAAAACAGTGCTAACCCTGATGAAAATCAGAATCCACTTCAGCCTCCACACTCATTAGTTGTGAGTCAAGTTCAAGGTTTTGCTTATTCATCCATAAAATCATGGAAATGTCAGCGCTCACATCCTCACCAGCATCCACAGTCACGGATGAAAAACAACATCAGTGTTACAGTTTCTAAAACTGGTTTGAATGTGGCTGCTAACATTTCAGTAGAGGCTGTGATCATCAGGGTGTGAAGAAATGACCCTGAAACTCTAATATATTATTTTACTGCTCTAAGAATGAGTGGCGTGAGTCTGACAAGAGACTCTTTTGACTGCACGCAGCTGGTAGACTGTAATGTTGTGTTTTTGTACTTCCTACATTGAGATTGTTTAACTGAGTGAGAAGAGTGAGGGTTGTCCTTCGCTTACAGACAAGACTGATTGACTAACAAACTCAATCAATCCCAAAATGCAACAGAAGTCACAGCAACAAACACATTGCATCAATAATGGCGATGCAGTACACAAAGGCAGCAGTGAACACTGAAATGAGCTGTGAGATGGATCATTTCCTCCAGTTTCATGGTACATCCAGTGATCCATTTCTTGCACAGACAATACTGAATCAGGTCAAATTGAGAATTAAAAAGTCAGCACCAGTGAAGAGAAGAAACAAAGAAATGTTTCTGAGCTGGTGTACAAATATTTATTTGACCTGTGCTCTGTGTTCCTATTTCCTTTTGGGTGCGTTGCTAATGTGCAACTGTCGTCCCAAGAAAAAATGCCCAAAAATGGCATATGTTTATCCACACTAAGTGACTAAGTCCTCTAGTGACTGAAGGAACTGACCCTTCGTAAGTCTCATCCCTTTTCACTCTGTGCTCCAATCACAGTTGGTTGGTCAGTTTTCTTCCATATATGCTCAGTGCTAGTCTCATCTATATTGAAAGGACAGCCACATTTTGAAAATGGTCAAAAGATTTTGCTGGGGGACTCTTGATACCCATTACTTTACACCTTGACACGTTGGTCACGTAAGAGATTTGGATAGGCATGACGTGAAGATCAAGTCTGATGTTCCTTTGTTCATTTTATCACTGTAAGGCTATGTATCGCATTGCAGTAATTTTGGTGTTTATTTTATTTATTTAGATTTATACACTGTACTGTACAAGATATACGCAAGAGTACTTTGCTGATTCCCAGAAGGGGAAAAGGGGAGTCACACCCAGTAGTGCAGAAGCAAAGTTAGTCTTGTCATTGCCTGTGTCGTCTCTGTGCAAAGACTGTTTTGGCTTCTCCCTTTTTCACTGACACTGAAATAAGTCTCAATTCAGGTTGTTTTACCTTCTTCAGAAAAGATAGTGAATTTATTCTTGCATTGCATACTGTAGCCAGTGCAGTCATCTTCTTGAAGCTATATCATCCGATGCCTGATGCCAAAATCTAATACATCTAATCTCTGAATAGAACCCAACCCAACTCTTTCCATCCATTCAAGCATTTTCCATGAACACTTATCCTTAACGGTCTTGTGGGGGGCTGGAGCCAATCTTAGCTGACAATGGGCAAGAGGCACACCCTGGACAAGTCGTCAGTTCCCCAACTCTTTCTATTTCCTGTGTTGTTTCTAAATGTAGTACTTGAAGAAGAATATTTGATGAAGTTTGATGAACATGCATGTCAGTCTGCAGTTTCTGGCTTGTGTTGTGGTTGTATGGTTGAAGTTAAATGAATTTAATGTAACCAAGATCAGATCATTCTTCCATTAGGTGCATCATATCAGAAAACACTAATAGCTGTTGTTTGTGTTTGCACCTGATGTGACCTAATAGGACCACACTCAACCAATCCCAAAATGCAACAGAAAGGACGTTTAAGTCACATTTCTTTCCACACACCAATGTTTCCTCTGTAGCCAAGGTTTCGTGCAATATTTCTGTTTTTTTCCCCGGTATTTCCACTCAGGTGTTATAAATACACAAATTGAAAACCCTCATAAAAACTGCTGTTTGGAAACCCACTAATTGATGACAAGGCAGCAGTAAACACGTCATCCATCCTCCAAAATGAGCTGTGAGGCGCATCGCTTCCTGTTTCAGAGTGATTGTGTGTCAGAGCTTTACTGCAGAACATTTCAACAGGATCAGACAACTTTGCTCTGAGACATCATTTGGGTGAACAGACAGACAGATAGACAGAAATTAATGAAACCACGATGTGGAGGAGATGAAAAGAGTTCTGCAATAGGAAACTAAATGGGTCTGTTATTTCCACTCTCATTATCCAAATGATAAGCTCTGACTTTATTTCTTTAATTCAATTTATATGTCACACAACAAAATAAGTTGATGATAATAATATTAATGGCTAATAAGTAATAATAATAGTATAAAAACAGCCAGAGCAATAAGGAATAAGTCCTAGACAGTGTCCTTGTTTAGGATCCTATTGGTCTGAGGATGGAAGCTTTCCTGAACCTCTCAGTGCTGGTCTGGTGTATCCTGTACCTTCTTCCTGATAGTAGCAGTAAGAAAGGGCAGTTATCTGGATGGTTTGGATCCTTAAAGATTATCTTTGCCTTATTTTGGCAGCGTCTGGTATAGATGTCTTTTAGGCAGGATAGAGCGCCACCTGAATGAAGCAGTCTGTGCAGGACCTTGTGATCCTGATGTTGTTCCCTGTCTGGATGCTCTTGGTGTTGCGGCAGTGTAAATTCCTCAGTATTTGAGGGGATACCCAGGTCAGACCCTTGGTGAAGTGGACTTGAAGCTGTCAACTCTGTCCACCGATGACGTGTTGATATTAAGGGGGGCATAATTCCTCGTCAGTCCGCTATCATCTCCTTAGTCTGGCTGATGTTCAGGAGGAGGTTGTTACCTTGACACTAGTGGGTCAGGTTCTCTCAGATAGACACTTTCCTTGTTTTCAGTGATCAGGCCACTGCAGCTGAGTCGTCAGCAAACTTGATGACGGTTTTGGAGTCAATATAATATAACACAGTAAAGAAAGTCTTCAATGATCAACATTTAGCAGAAAATGTTCTGTTTGTACGAAATCAAAACAAACTTTTGTCCAGAGCTTTTGTCCTGATGCTTGATTTTGACCACATGATGAGACCTCTGAGACCTATTCATCTGCTCTGACCTTTTCTGTGCGTCAAAACTGACAAATCTGGTGAAGGGGATAAATCACCATCGTCGCTGCACAGCAAACAGATCACCTGGCAGTTAAGAACATGCAAAAGTGTTTGTTGTGGCTTCATCCAAACGCCAGCAGCTGGCCTCTGCTCTGCACTGGATTTCCTGCCAAACTTTGAATAGCCTGTCCCTGAAAACTAATAACCATGAGGGTGTGAAATTGTCCTGTCATCACTCTTTCTTCCCTCCTCTCTCATTTTCCTCTTCTCTTTCTCCTCCAACCCCCTCCATCTTTCCCCACCGCTCTCTAAACCTGATGTGTCGTCCAAACAATGCGAAGCAATAAGCAAGCAAATAGCTGTAATCACTCAGTCGATGATGCACAATCACCCGCTCAGCACGCGGCAGGAGTCGTGCGACCTGGCAGCCTTATCGATCTCGGGGGGGGGAGGGGGGACAATTAAAGGCACCCCGGCAGTTAACAGATGGTGAGTGACGGCGCTCATAAACCTTGCACTAAAAGACTAATGTCCTACAAGCTGCAGCCAGTGTGGAAGCCATAAACAACCCTGCTGCCGACTGTCAGCGCTGCGGGTGGGGAGAGGGAGATGATGGCAGGCGAAGGGCCAGCTGCTGCCTATCTGAACACGGCTTGACATGTGGGGGGTCTTCGGAGCCGTGCACCGAGCGCTGATGGAGGTCGTGGAGAGACAGACTGGTCTCAGCTTTCATTACAAAATCCAAATGGTGACTGGGCAGTTCAGTCTGACTGACGGGATGGAGGGAAAGAGAAAGCCAGAGAGGACAGTTTTTGATTTATTTTTTGTGACTAAAAGGAAGATACTTTTGATCTCAACAAAGACGTTTGTTGTCTTAATGTAACAAAAAAAAATGGTCTGAACCATTCGTCATCTTATTTGTATTGATTTTAGGGATGGAAATGTTGACTGGTTGGTTAGTGTGTTATTAAATAGATTGACATGAAATTTTGTACAGACATTTATGATCCCCAGAGGATGAATCCTACTGACTTTGGTGATCCTCTGACTTTTCCTTTAGCGCCACCATATATTTTTGAGTCAAACAGCTCAACAATTTTTGGATGGATTGCCCTGAGGTTGGGTTCAGACATTCATGTTCATCTCAGGATGAACTTTTCAGAATCAGAATCAGAATTGCTTTATTGGCCTTTATTGGCTTTATTGGCCTTACACACACGAGGAATTTGACTCCAGTTCACTTTGCTCTCAGTTGTACATACAGGTATAGACATAAGTACAGTTTAAAAGACAAGGAACATGACAAGTAGACGCAAAAACATAACATAAAAACATGAAACATAAAACATAAACATAAAGATATAACGATAGACATAAAAAAACTATATACATATTTAAAAGGTATATATATTTGCATAAATGCATAAATGCTTTTCATCCAGTTCCATCGTCAGGTCAAAAAATCTGCCCAATACTTTATTTCCCGCAAAACTATTGACATTCCCATCGGCCACATCAGTACCATACTGTATATTTAGTGTCAAGTAGCAATTGTTAGCATGCTAATATAATAGACTAAGACTGTGAACGTTATACCTGCTAAACATTAGCATCTTAGCATTGTCATTACATGCTGATACCTCGAAGCATGACATCATCAGCTCTCAAATCAAAGTTTTACATAAATGCCTTTGCCAACCATGGGCACTACCTGGCCGGCCATGTGGCACCAAAAGTCATTGTTGACTTGTTTTTAACGTACATTATGTACTTATTTTATCCAAACCCATGGTCATTTTCTAAACCTTTATTTTGAAAGTCTAAATGGATGTTGGATAATTGTTGCTAACTTGACTGCCCTGCATGTTCAAAACCAAAGCTGAAGTGGTACTTATAGTGTCCAGTTTGAAGCAGAGGTCCACTGAAACAAGCTGCCAGCCTATTTGATGAGCTGGAAGTGATAAAGCGTTGAGATTACACTTGAGTTTGGAGCAAAATGCATGCTGGCATACTTTTCTACCCCAAATCTCCACACATACAGGCATTTGTGCCACACTTGACTACTGTAAATGTGGACCTGGAACAGTACTTTGGCTGTTGGGCTGTGACTGATGGCGTTTTACAAGAGATGTAGAAAAGGGGTAGTATTGGTGAAGTATTCTTCATTTAAGTGAGAGCGAGTGAGTGTTCCTTTGCTGATCAATATACTTGTCTCTGCTGCTGATCAATGAACCCCTCACAGATTATGGAAATAACAGTCTGGCACTGTTTCTTTATATAAATAGTACCAGAGTAAAAATTATTCAGTTTGATGGTGAGATACAAGAAATGGCACAGATATATTAACATCTCTGCAACACTACAGGGAATTTTAGCCTCTTTTAGCTCCTGGTTTTGGTTTAACAGCTGATTTCCTGTCTGGTTCAGTCTCAGTGTTTCCAGTAGCAGGTGTGTCCATCAAATAAGCTCTGATGAACCTGCTGCACACTACCTGTCCAGCACCGAACAGAAAACAGACAGAGTTAGAGACTAGCTGGTGAATATAGTGTAACATTTAGCACTTAAAGAGCCAAATATGTTTCTCAGGAGTCAGTGGAGACCAAATGAGAGCTAAGAGGAGAGCGAATATTGGACTTAGATTCCTCAGTTGAACTTCATGGTCATGTTGCTCTATGTCTACTGGATGTATTACCAGGAAACTGTTTGCTTTGTGTCTGTCAGCTTGTTGTGGAGTTATATAGCCACCTAGTTGTCAGTA
This sequence comes from Argyrosomus regius, assembly GCA_946959425.1. Taxonomy (NCBI): domain Eukaryota; kingdom Metazoa; phylum Chordata; class Actinopteri; family Sciaenidae; genus Argyrosomus; species Argyrosomus regius. The sequence continues at coordinate 23,316,896 of OX336886.1, forward strand.
ACAGTAACTATTGCAGATTCAAACCTGTTTGAATAACAGATATCAGAACAGAAATAATTTTCTGATCTTGCATCTATAGTTCAGGCACATAAATGACTTGCATAGAGTTAGGGAAAGATCATGGTCTGGGTTAAAAGAAGTACTTTGTTCAATAATAATATCCATGTAGTTAAGGTTAGGGCAGTGATTCTTAACCATGGGGCCGTGGCCCAATCGTGGGCTGTGAGCGCCGCATAGGTTATCAATTGAACAGAGATATTACTGATCCATGAGACACTCAGTTACAATACAGCTTCCCACCACTTGGTGGCGGTAATGCGTCAGTCGGTTGTTTAACAAGCTCCAATAAGCAGAAGAAAACACTTAGCGAGCCGCTAGCCTGTAGCAAAAGTTACGGAGAAGTAGTTTAAACAAAAACTGAAGACGACAGTGGCGCCAAACCCCCCACGTACACGTACAGTCGTGACTTCATTAAGTACGGCTTTGTGAACGGAGGTAACGAGGCAGAGCCCAGTGTGTGGAGTGTGAGCGAACATAAAAAGGTAGCTGTAGTTTGTCAAAAAATGGATGTTGTGACTGTTGTTATTGTTCATTTGTCACAGATATGAAGAGAAACTTCTGCTTCTGCCATGAAAAGATGAAGACTGCTGAAGCAATTGTCAAATTCATTCGCAGATTATAAGGCTATATTTTCATTTGCAGTTTTTTTAAATTTTATTTACAATTTATTTAATTTTAAACTTGTATTATTTTAACTGTGTTTATTTTATCACCACATATTTGTATTTAAGACAAAAATAACTAATAATTAACTTTTACTGCAGCAAAAAAGGAGGGAAAAATTAGAAATTTGATAAAAGAAAAATCAAACAAATTAACAGCACAGCCAACAGACCTAGCCTGTTCGGCGTCTTGTTGTATGTGCAGGTTTATGTACACATAATAAATAAATGTCTTTGTGATGATCACATTGTATCATGTCATTTATTTGACAAGGTTTTTGCTTGTTAAACTGTAAGTGGATTTGATTTAGTTATTGAATACAAATCAAACTAAGAGTGAGATTAAACCAGTACAGTGTTAATATTTGAATGTACTTGAAAAGTTGGGCCCCGAGGTCAAAAAGGTTAAGAACCCCTGGGTTAGGGAACGATTGTAGTAATGTTTAAAAGAAACTTGAAAAGAGAAATGAACAACAGTTTCCTGTGTTAAAGATGTTTTGTTGACCCATCCATCCACCCCGTCCTTCTCCCACTGTGGATGTATGTAACATCATCAAACTTCCATCTTTTCTCCAGACAGACAGAGGTCATTGTTACTATAGCTGCTAGAGGTTTTTTTTTGTCAATGTCAATGCTGTTGTTTGTCTTCTGAACTAACACAACCTCAGGATTTTATGAAGTCACAATTCTTCAGTTCAGTTGCTTTGTAAGACTTCATGTGTCCTAAAATTATTCTCAGAGGTCAAAAGAGTATTTCTCCATCCCTCTCAGGCTGACCGGTACATGTCTGTTGTTGAAAGCATCATGAATGTGAGAGGAAATTAATTCTAGTCTGACAGATGGGAGCCAATTAGATTCTCAGGCCGCTCGTTAAGGTGGCCGGCTGAGCCCGCTGTGTGTGTGTGTGTGTGTGTGTGTGTCTGTGTGTTTGTAGCTCAGCAGGATGTGTGTTTTTGTGTTTTTTCTGCTCGATTCATTTAGTTTTGTGAGGTTGTGTAAACCAGAGCGGGGCGGTGTATGGGGGTAGTTTGTTTACTGTGCAGTATCTGTCTACTTTCAGCACTGTCTCCCTTGGGTCAGGCGGTGAGACAGTTGTCAGTCAGTATCTAACCTGATCTGACGGTTTGTTTTTGGTTTTTAGACACCGGGATGAACGGTGAGCTGAGAGCCGGTCGCACCACGACAGCGAAGAGAGGAAGCAGTGCTCCTGACAGGTGAGTCTGCCCCGCGACACTGCATGACTATATGGCTCAGGTGGTAGAGCTGATGGAGGAGTAAGTAGGGCCAGTATTCTTCCTCAGAACTGCCTGTTAGATGGTCGAACAGCTTCAGAAAGCTTTCCAATATCAGATCAGAGGCTGCTGTATCCGACAAATTCTGTAACTTTCCTAACCAATAATCTAACACTCACACCCATTATATGCTGTGACTGGTCAGTTGTGTGGAGCTGAGAAAGTTGCCTGGGTTTGAACTTTCCTCTCCAACTCTCCTCTTTCATTCTTTACACTTTCTGTGTCGTGAACAAACAAGTTCAACACTATGAATGTCTTCCTGTCTGTCTTCCAAACATTTCATTGTCCAGTGCCATTGTTCCAAATTTTAATGTATTCTCATAAGAAAATTGTATTTTGGGTTCTGAGTAATGGGGGAAGACATTTTCTTAAAGGAAGTTTGGTGTCATATTTTCAACGGACAGTGCAGGGAGCTTTAGTTTAATTCAAACTGCTAATATGTTTATGTTTGAACGTTTTGTCAACACTACAGAAACATTAGGTAACTGTTAAGTATGATAAGGTTTTCTGACGTTGACTGCTGTTAGTATAAGTTTGATGAATGGTTGTGTATTGATTACTGACGGTGGCTAATCAGGTTTATTATCAGCTAATCGTATTCAGTTTCTAATGGCAGTATGCAGTACTGTGAGTAGTTTCAGATCTGATGTGTGTGTTTGTGTGAAGCTGACAGTGAGTGACAGTCCAGCTGTCCTCAGCTTTAACCTCGTTCTCTGTTTACATGGAAACTAAAGCCAAACTGTCCTCCAAATCCCTCCGCCGCCCGCTGCTGGACAGATTAAAACCGGGACAAACACCACTCTGCGTCGGCCAGTGCTGGGATTTACAGCCAGGCAGCCCCACCGAGACTCTGAGGATCTGTGGAGAGAACCAGTGGGAGTAGTTCACTCTGCATGGACTTCCACATATTTCACTTCCTGCAGCTCTGTGAGAGAGGAGGCTTAAATAAGCTTCCTAAGTGTTTTAATCATTTGTTTTTTTCAGTGCGGCCTTGGTATTTTTCTCTCTGTTGGATTGAGAATTATTGCGGCTGCAGAGGATCTTTTGACTGAGAGCTCTGAGAGCATTTTGGGCAGAAATTCAGGATATTCATCAAGCTGCTCGTCGTATAGAGACCAGTTCAGAGAAGGACAATGCTCAAATCCATCAGAAGAGAAAATCTGATAAGAGAAACAGATGGATGATGTGGGAGCACACTGGGAATGATTTGTTTTAACAGGCTCATTATAAACTTCTTTGTGATGCTAATATTTTACCTTTCAGCTTTTTTTTTTTTGCAGAGATAACAGTTGGCATGGTCAGTAGTGAAACACAGACTTTAAGTGCAAAGTCTAGTCCAATAGAGATACTTTAGGCAGTCTTTAGACCTGAGCTTCGTTTGAAAGTATGAAGCTTTCATGTGCTGATGTGTTTGAGAAACAACAGGATTTTTCTCAGGTCCTAACTGTGACATTTGTCAACAAGATATAGGTGTAGATAGGATGGTGTATCACGCCAATTTTTAAAAATTTTTTTGGCCTTTTTCAAGCTTTTAATGGACAGAGACAGCTGAAGAGGTGACAGGAATGTGGGGAGAGAGAGATGGGGAATGACATGCAGCAAAGGGCCGCAGGTCGGATTCGAACCCTGGGCCACTGCGGCAAGGACGGAGCCTTTGTACATGGGGCGGATGCTCTACCAACTGAGCTAACCGACACCCCTATCACGCCAATTTTAAGAATATTTTGTGTGTCAGTTAATGTCTTAAAAGCTAACAATTGTGACATGCTTGCGATTTGGTTAGCTTTAGGAAGACATCATGTTACATAAGCTATGTCTGTAACTTAAAATAAATCTGTAGAATTTGGGATTCACACGGGACATGAACAATGATCTCCTGGGTGAACGTCCTGTGTTTGTTTAACCCATATGTTCACCCCAATCCCCTCCTGATACGGACTTTATCACTTTTTTTACGTCTATGACATTTGCGTGTAAAATGAAATGCCGTCTTACACTGTCAGTAGACACTGGCATGAACATGCAAAATTGCTTAACACATTATTCATGCACCATTTGGTGAAACCACAATGTATTTGTAGGCGAGCAGGTAATCTTTTTCTCTTCAAGGAAACTTTGAAAAGCCAGCAAGATCTGACTTTGGTGAAACTTGGCACAACATGTTGTTCTCTTGTAACTTTCTCTTGTGAATACTTTTGTCATTGATAAATGTTGGAACCACACTGAGCTCCTGGATGATTTCAGGCGGGTTTTCTGCTGCTCAGAGCAGGTTTAGTGTCGTTAGTTTTGATTAGGAGACAGAGAAGGAGGCCGAACCCATCTGGAACACAACCTGGTGTGTTCAGTTGTGGAAATACTGCAGAAAACACACACACTAATGAGAAGAGGTGTGTGTGTGTGTGTGTGTGTGTGTGTGGTAGTAAATGTTCGATGATGTTTGATATTGATTGATATTTGTAGGAATAGCTTTGTTGTTTGCCGTGCAGTTGCCAGCGGCTATTGAACATTTGGATGAATTTTTGATACATAAGAAGTTTTGATCGGCTGATGTTAGGCTCTCACACAGTTGAAGCAGAGTCACGAGTCGATTCCTCAAAGTCTGTGCTTTTTCTCCTCACTGAACGTCTGAAAGTGCCATGGAGCCATGACGTGTCTTGTAGATGAAAAATATGGGGGCTGGTTAAGCTGTGGTAACAGCATGCATGCCTGTTTGACGTTTCCTCCTCCATATACGCTGACACCTATATTTCAACACAGGATCAAACAAAACTTTATTGACAATAATCAATAGCCAGAACAGTCCACAGGGAATTTAGAATTAAAAAACATTTTTTAAATTGTGCCTACCTTCTGTGGCTGTGAAGTGAAGACAACGCAGAAGTGCCAAAACATGCAGTTTCTGCAATGGCTACTTGAGGCTGGGGCTGAGTCAGTCTCCATAATTGCCCATAATAAAATGTCCAACTTCACAGCAGAAATAAACATGTTTCAAAGTGCTATATTGTATTAAGGCTTTAAGTTATGCATAATTAAGAGCGTGGCTGCTTTGAGCATCCAGGCTTCATTTGGGCCACCTCAGCTCCACCCATGCTACTTTGCTTTGGGTTAGTCCGAGGCTGAACTTGAAAACGGCTCCTCAGAAACCTGTGGGTGAGGTCACAGATATGATGTCCATTTTTAGTCTTCAGTCTTTGGAGTGAGCACATAAATCATGAGCTTTGGCTTTAGACTGGACACATTGGGATGGAACAAAATATCAATACTTTGATGTATTTGATACTTTACTGATATTCTTGCACCAGTATTGAGACACTGAAGCATTTTCTATCCTGCAGACTTTTTAGTCTGAGCAGTCAGATTATTGGTCTTAGTTTGATGTGACTGCTCAAACTCAAAAAAGACCAAGACCTCTGCACTTACTATTCTGATATCAGGTCTATAAAACATAAATGAATTCATAAGTTCAGTATGATTGATTTCTTCTCCAAGCACTCAGATGCTGTCTTGTAGTGTGGATGATTTTCTTGTAAGATAATGTAGTAATAGTGTATATATCTCAGAATCGCCTGTACCATAACGCAGACCAAACTGCTGCATAATATAGTCTCATGATTTACCATTTGATTTCTCGCTCTGTCCCTGATCCTCCACAGCTTGGTCTCTCGGGCTGTCGCCCTCAGAGAGCCTGCGGTCGCTCTGTCCTGCATTTAAATTATTTTTTCTCCCTGCAGATGTCCTTTTATGTTTTAAAGAGAAGATTTTTAAAGCAGCGCCTGCCTTGCTGAGCTTCAATCTGACCCTGAGCTTCAGGGACACAGATACTTTGGGAAATCTGTGAACTGTGGTCTGAGGTGAAGGAAACAGACCCGTGTGGGTGTGTTTTACACTTTATCAATGCTTAACTGCTCTGGTGTTCATCATGCCTTTCAGCCCGTCTCCCCCGTGGCATCACTGTGATGGCTTAAAGCTTCCACAGGCTGCTTGACGTTTGATAATAAATTAGATTGTTGTTAATCAGATAAGATGATTAACTGCTAAGGGGATAGCACACTAGCAATTACTTATGTTGGGGAATAAATGTGACATTAGTTAACAAAGAAAAAAACAAACATTTATGCAGGGTTTCATTGTCTACAATGTCACAATGAGCTGAGAAGACTGTTAATTGATCCTGATCCGGTTCGTGATGCTTACCTCTCTCTTGGATTGGCTCTTATATTTCTGATTTTGGTCCTTTCAAATGGCAGATCATTTTACCTGCCAATAGTCAAGTTTCCATCTGAATATAGCACAAATGTTAACTGAATTTCCATAAAATCACCAAAACATAAACTATTTTCTTTTGATTTCCACTTCCCTAGCATGTCCACTGCACATAAAAAACAGGTGATTGAGTGATAGGACTTATTTTGTTTTAGATAAAGTTAAAAGACCACAACAGAAGAGACTAATTCAATAAGTGAAAGGAAAAATTGAATAAAAACAAGTTATTATGTGAAGACCGTTCCAGTCTCTCTCCATGTGTTTGTTTAGTCAGAGCTGGAGTCAAGTGAAGCTGTTTATCATCATGTTGGATGATCTGTGTCACAGAGTCCAGCAGCTGTTAGTTTAACATGACATGATGTCTTCAGTCAGAGCTGCTGTCCTGCTGAGAGCACACACACACGCACACACACACACACACGCACACATGGGTGTGCACAGGCATTGTTGTGCAATTATGCAGCTCCTCTCCGGGGCTCCACTAAATCACTCCAGTATGATCGATGGCTGCATCCTCACCGTGTTTGGTATGCATACAAACACACAAACACGTTTGTACTTCTATACTTGAGAGGACTCTCCTTCTTAAAGGTCCATTATGTGGGATTTAATAGCATCTAACGCTTGTCTCAGCTTCTTCTTCCAGAAACTAGGTGGATCTAGTGCTTCATCAGTTTAATTAGTGGACAGAGCTTGCAGATTTGAGAAGTGAGACTACTGTGGCATCAAAATGCTTGTCCACAAACCAGTTGGTAACATTATGCTGGGTTTACATTTGATCTAAAGTCAGTGTTTAGTTTGTTTATTCTGGGCTACTGTAGAAACATGGAGTTTCAAAATGGTGGACTTCGTGGAAGTGGATCTACAGTATCTGTAGATATACAATCTTCATTCTAAGGTACAAAAAACAATTCTTAATGAAAACATAGTTATAAATATTCTATTCAATTTCTGCCAATAAATCTTACATACTGGACCCTTGAGTAACTGGGTTACATTTTGTTTTCACCAGTAAGCTGATTTCTTAAAAGTCGCTGAACCTAAACTTCATTCTGCCCTTAAACCTTAAACCAAGTCTTAATCCTCAAACAGACTTCAGGACAAAACAAAATGTGGTCATGAAAACTCAAATTGGACCTCACAGTGGTAGAAGTATAACACACACATGTACAGATGGGGTCAGTTGTTCCGGCAGTCTCCCAGAAATTATGTTCTACAAGACACATAAGAACACTGTTTTTATTTCATTTAATTTTAATTTTAGCCAAGTTGTACCTGTTAGAGATAACACTGTCATGTGAGCTGCAGTTTAGTCAGACACAAAGCTAGCTATGTTCACACACACTGTATTACAGTCACTGCAATCAACCAAAAGCTCATAAACTAAATCAAACTGAGGTAGTTTTAGCTTCAGGTCTTAGCTAATGGGAAATATTAGGAAGAGAAGTACAGATCAGGAGTACCCATTTTCCAGTGAATGATCGCCGGTTCTTGAACTACTTCCATTCAGGATTCAACAACAGTCAAGGATAAATCATCATCTTATCAGGAATAAACCTGCCTCCTGCATGAACTGTCTGTGGTTGAATAGGGTGAGCCTAAGATACAGTATTTTAACATCTGAAATGATGGTGGTTATTTACAGGTTATTTACTCCCATTACTTCATACCCGTGCCATCCCAGGCCCACCCACCCTGAAACTGCCACACATTCACTCTATTCACTCTTACCACAGACACACACAAGATGCAAGTTGTGCAAAAGCTCAGGCACTTTCTGCAACAATAGCCAGTGAGTCAATGTATGTTAGGAAGGGCTGCCATATCTTGTAGAAGGTGTTTAACGAACCTTTGCGGTTCTATATGTACCGTGGTGCCCGTCAAGCAGCAGGGCTGCTGGGGGTGTGTCTATTTGTGCTGAATGTAACCACTGTGAAACAAACGAGAAATAACTTTTTATTTCTCTGATTTTATTTATCGAGGCCGGAGCTCACTCACTCTCATTGACTGTCTACGTCTCTCGATCAAAGCTCTCTCTCTTTCTTCCTCATACCATCAGACACAAATCATAATAAACTTCTTTGTGTCACTGCTTTTCAAACTGCGAGCAAGACACAGACAGAGAAGCTGGTACATGAAATAAACAATGTCAGAACACAACAGGTAGAGTATCATAGTTTAGTCCCTGAATCCACCTGGATGGTCTCGGTTTCAGAGACATTTCAGACTGTGGAGTATGTTCGCCCAATCTGAGCTGACTGGTGGCAGCAGCGTGACGTTGGGCTGTGTTTTTTTCCAAAAGGCTATGGGAGATGGTGCTCTCATTAGTTTAATTCATGAACATCAGAACAAGATGAATTAAGGGACCAAACAAAATCCTTTTGCACATTGTGCCTTAATTTGTGGCCAGATCAGCGTCATTTAACTATCAAAAGTGTAATCAGTCAGATCGATTCAACCTTTCAACAAGTGACACCACGGTGAAAATCTTCAAGACGCAGACCACTGATACAGACTATATCTGTTCATCAGAGTCAAACTGCAGCAACATTACTTTGAGACTGATTGTTCCAGCCAAAGAAAATGGATGAAGAAAAGGACCCAAGTTGGTACCTCTGGAGGACCTCTCTGCAGGTCAACAAGAAGAAAACAGGACTTGACCAAGAGTGGGGTAACGAAAAGAGTTGTAAAAAATATCTATCAGAGGAAAAGATCGAAGACGAGAGCTAAAGAAGCTGAAGAAATACAAGAAGCCAAAATCTTTCAGCAAGGCAAGGATTGCCTCTCAGGTGAGAGATGACACCAAGAAGAAAACATTCGTGCAATCGGCGACAAAAAATGGACCACTGACCTTCAGCGTGAGAGGGATAAGAACCAGCTTCTGCAAAAGGAACTGAACAGGATCACTGTGGTACACAACAAGCTGAACGAAAGGTATAAAACTGATGTCGCCAACATCAGACAGCAGGCTTACACCTTTAAGTGTGACTTGGACAATGAAATCAAGACTCATGGACTCATGCAGCAGAGGTTCTCAGCTGAGAAGGACAAGTTCAAGACTGTCCAAGAGACCAGTGCATCACTCAATGAGGTCAACATGAGATATCAAACCGATGTCATCAATTTCAGACAGCAGCAGGCTAACAACCTTCAGCTTAACCTTGACGAAGAGATCAAGCAGAAGAACCTCCTGCAGACCGAGTATGGCAAACTGCACATGGCATACACACTGAACCAGCAGAGGTTTGCAGCTGAGCTCCAAGCAGAGAAGGACAAGTTCAAGACTGTCAAAGAGCAACTGCAGAAGACCAGTGCGTCACTCATTGAGGTCAACATGAGATATCAAACCGATGTCATCAATGTCAGACAGCAGGCTAACAACCTTCAGCTTAACCTTGACAACGAGATCAAGCAGAAGAACCTCCTGCGGACTGAGTGCGACAAACACTTACACTCAGCCAGCAGAAGTTTGCTGCTGACCTCAATGCAGAGGAGAAGAACAAGATTCTCCAACAAGAACTGGACATGATCTGTGTGTCACACTGGCAGATCAGACAGATGCTTGACAGAGAAATCAAATCTCATGCAGACATGGTTTTAGAGGGCTGGCGTGTGATCAACACATTGAGGGCTGAGCAGGACGCCCTTCGTCAGAAGATGTCGGAGGAGATTCAGCAAAATGGCTTCAAAATGGAGAGGAATTTTGGGAGAGAGCTGGAGGACCTTAAATTCCAGCTCAACGATCAGATATCACTCAACCTCAAGCTCTCCACTGAGCTCAAGAAGAAAACATTCGTGCCAGTGGAATTCGTGCAAATTTATCGGACTGATAAAATATCGGCCGATTTGGGGTGAAATTACGTAATTTTTTATCGATCCGATAGGTACATTTTATCATTTATTGAAAACTGTAAAAACTTTTCAAGAGACAGTGAAAAGGCTAAAGCCATTAACGACAAAGTGATGGAATTCATAGCGCTCGACGACCAGCCTTTTTCTGTCGTTGAGAACCCGGGTTTTCGCAAGTTAATAGCACATTTGGAGCCACGTTACACCCTTCCAAGCCGTCGCTTCTTCTGGGATGCGTCCCTCCCTGCCCTCTATGATATCGTTGCCACACTTTTTGACGGATGCACTTTTTTGTTTTAATTGTGTAATGATTTGATATGTCAGTGCATTTGAATTCATTTCATATGGTAATTGTTTGGCCTATGAGTGTCTTTTGCTGCTGTTATTGTTATTTACAGCAAATGACCACAAATATTTGTGTGACATGAAAAAAATAAATGAACATTTGAAGAGCCAAAACTTTTGTTTGCTGTTATAGATAGGCCAGAGCTACTAAAATATCAGTTTTTCATCACTGCATCCTGCACAAACTGCAGATTATATGAAGATTATATTAAATATAAAAATATGAACTTATCGGTTATCGGTATCGGTTCGACCATGAGAAGCAGGAAATTATCGGTATCAGTTGAAATTTTTCATATCGTGCATCACTACATGAAATCAAATAACATCAAGTTTAATGTCACCTACGCAACTATACCTTAACATCAACAGCAAGTTAAATTTAGTATATGTGTTATCTTTTGTTTTTTGTAGTTATAAAGCCGAGTTTTAAGACTTACATTAAGACTGTTGAACCAGTTATGAATGATTTTGGTTTTAGACAAAGTTGGACCAAGTTTGTTTATGTCTGGGTCAGTTCATATATATCATATATACAATCATATATAATGGTTCGATATGACATGACGTGATCAGTGGTGAAAGTAAGCCGGTCCGGTACTGCGTACCACTAAAAGATTCATTGGCGGTACGCAGTACCAGCAAGATGGGAGAGCGGCAGAACCAGTCACGGCCGCACTCTGGGTCAGAAAATAGATCCGCTAGCAATATGCAGTCTTGAGAACTACTTGAGCCCCGCGGAACGGCTGCGCCGTGGTTTTGCTCCGTGCTCTGCCCGGCGTCAATCCCCACCGGGCGCGTGATGGCAGCGTAGCGCTGCCTTGCGAGCCAGCCGTATTCACGCAAGATCACGTGATAATCCTGAACGTACGCGAGACCGCGAGATCCCGCGATAAACTGTGTGTATAAAGGAAACAACAACAAACATCTTACTTTGCTTCTCCGACGTGGAAGAGATTATAAAAAGGATCTGTTGTGTCATTGATGTGAAGTTGTGATAGGCTGATAGATATGAACTGCGTATTGTGTTTTATTTTGAAAGGGGGCGGAAGTGTGTTACGTCGATTCTGTGATTTCCTGTCTGGTGCAATCTGCTCTGTTGAGCTTCAGGCGATTTAGCAACGGCTCCGTCAAAAATAGAAGTGCTACGGAGACGCTGCTGAGACGTTCCGCGGCGTGCCTGGTGGGGATGGTTTCATTGATTACCTAACAATGTTTTTCCTCATCTCTAAGGTCTCCCATATGAAATGGATCCTTAGGTTAAAATATTTTACTGCAAACATTGTTAAATTGATACACCCCAAACCTAAAAAAGAACAAAAATATAGCCTGCCCGTATGGGAGTCAAGACATATAAACTCATATAGATTAATAACACAAGCTCTGACAGCTTTGAAACTTGACATAATTGTGGTCAGGAAGTGCCTTTACCTATTAAAAAAAACTGGATGTGAATATCTTGATGTGTGTAACATATAGAGACCTATAAACACTTGCCTAAAATAAACGGACATGCAAAAAAAGAATAATCATGCAGAATGTTCTCATTTACTTTTTAGTTGCTTGGCCAGGAATTGTCATAGAAACACATATGATGGCTTGTTGGAAAGATGGGGTTGTGCTTAATCCAGTGATACCAAATATGTAAATATACCATGCATAGTCAGTGTGTTACATCACTAAATGTATGAGGTGCCCCAAATGAAAGAAAGTGTTGACAAATCCAAGTCTCCACAGCCCATTATCAACAGTGACAAGAATGTTGACCAATTCAATGTTACTGCAACCTAAGCAAGTAACTTTGGGTACGTGCTGCCCTATATGATGCATTTATTGCATGGTTGTGCTAAATCCAGCAATACCAAATATGTAAATACCATGTATAATCATTCATCACTAAATATATAAACTGTCCCAAATAAAATAATATAATAATAAAATATGTTGCATTGCATAGCAATGTACTGTACTGTACCATGTGATTTCACCGGGGGGATGGGTAAGTAAGGCTTACAGCTCAGCAATAGCACACACAGGAGACAAGGTGACAGGATTGTAGTTTGGCCTTAATTATCCTTTTAATAAAACTATAACTTAACTTCACACAGGACAAATTAAATTACTGTCTAAAATCAAACAGATGTTCATCAAACAAAACACTCTGAGGAGGAATGAGTCCTCTCCTCACGCTAAACTCCCCAGCTCTTTGGCTGGTGTTTTTCATGGGCTGCTTTTGATAGCCATCCCTGTCACTCATCCGCATTATCATCAGTGACAAAGTATTTGTACAGTCTGGGAAAGAGCAAGAGAAAAACTCAGTGCAAGTCAAGCCCACTGAAAGACACTGGCATTTGCTGGTTGCATTGCAGTTTCCATCTTTACAGTACAGGTGGGTGATGTCTCAAACTTCTTTAGGTGCTGGTGCCTTCTGGAACATGACAGGTTCAATGGACCCATCTTGTCTGAGCCTCCAATTGGGTTCCAGAGATGAGGCTTGGCCAGGTGGCTGTGACGCCACACTGCTGTTTGGTATAAGGCTCTTAATACATGTTGCTGGAAGGCATCTTCTGTTGGGGGTAGATTTGCTGCTGAAGAATCTGTGGTAGATGCTAGTATGTACCTCAGCTAATCTAGGTTAGTGCAAGGACGGCCATTCTCCTTTTTCTTTTGGCCATACAGGAGGAGGGCATATTTTCTTGCCACAGGCAAAGCTTCTTCTAGGCTTCCAGACAGTCCAAACTTGGCCATTTCCTTTAACTCAGTCAGATGGGTCTTCAGTCTTGTGAAGGCAGTGGTCTTTCCAATTCTGTACAAGCTGCTTGTGGTATCGCAACCCGTGAGGGCGTGGCATGCAGGTAAACACTCACAAAGAGCTGCTTCAAGACTCTGAGCGATTGAACAAACTGGGACAAATCTTTCCTTTAGGCCATGTCCAGAGTGCATGAACACTTCTGAGGATCCAAACATCCCTTTGCTTGAATAGCACACTAGCAAAACCAGCACATCTTTATCATCACATTTGACAATGACAGAATGGAGAATGTGACTCTGCAAGGTGTATTGCATGTAACACCAGTCTTGTGTCAGCCTCTTCCTGGTCACTGTAAAGATCTGTCAAGCAGTTAACACCTGACTTGCTAACCCTCTTGACCTCCTCACCATTTTCAAAGCCACCTGCCAATATGACTGTGTTCTCTGAAGAGATTCTCTGTGGCCCAGTACTAGTGATGTAGTTGCTGACAAAGCTACATAGAGCAGCCTTGTTCCCACTGATCCCCAGGTATTTTCTTGTAGTTTGGAACACTTGCTTGTCCTGTGATAATATGTGTTCGCCTGCTGGTTTGGATGGTACCTCTTCTTTGCCTTTCAAGGTCTTTGACTGAGTGTTGATGGTCATATCTGTCAAACACTAAAACAACACAGCTGATGCCATCCTTTCCCATTAACATTGTGATTCCAGATACACTCACCCAGGTCATTGAATGTCCGAAAGCCTGAATCATGGAGACTCTGCAGAAGAGCCATGCCATCAATGAGATATGCTGATGGTTCTTTAACACTGGGCAGCTGCTGTGTCTCTTCAACGACAGACTCCAGTTTCTTAGCAAGGTCAGCTTTTGTCATTTTCCTCATGCTTCCATCATCATAAAACAAAGAGGGCGGGACAGCGGCGAGTTCGTGAGACATCACAGTCTCCATGGACACCTCTCTTTGTTTGGAGACAGCAAGTAACCTTCGAAAGAGCACATCTGAGTCCATGTGAACCTGTCTAGATACACTAACTCCAGCTGATGTTTTCACGTCCTTGAAGGTTGCACACTGGGTCCTTTTCTCTGGTTCCCAGAAGCTCTTTGTTCTTTTTGATTTTGTCAGACGTTGTTCAATAAAGATGGCATTCTGCTTTGCACCATCTTGGAGGAAGTTTGAGAGCTCTTTTGCAACTTTCTCAGATGCAACCTGACCACTTGCAATGTTGATCAGTTCCTCAGGAAAGCTATCAAGGTCAAAGGGATTCTGCTTCTGCTCCACAGCTTCCATTATCTTCTGTATATCTCTCTCGTCTCTGTCCATTCTGGATGCTCCATGCTCCTTGTGTGCTCTCGGTAGGCATGGGCCGGTTACCGGCTTCAAGGTATACCACGGTATGAAAAAGTCACGGTTTCAAAACCACTAAAATTTTCCGTCATACCGTTCCTGCGGTATGAGCGTTTTTTTTTATTTTTTATGTGACGTCTCGTCAGAGAGAAAGTAGAGGTCCCTCACGCCGCGTGCAGCTGCAGCGTAAAGTGCCCACCCCCCTGCGCACCTGCGGTTGCTGTGAGTGACAAACAGGCAGCTCTGCAGGCAGTATGATGGCTGAAGGAGGCGAGCCCCCCGAACTTTTCCCCCCGTCTAAAAGGACCAAGTCGGCTGTATGGGAATACTTCGGCTACCGTAAAAAGCCAGACGGCCACGGCTTGGAGGAAGAAGGTCGCCCGACGTGAAAAACGTGCTTGAGGACAGTGGCAGCCCGAGGAGGCAATACATCAAATATGATAGCGCATCTACGGGAGCACCACCCATCGCTGTATGCTAAATTCAAAGTAAAGTTAATGTCTTGAAATGAACGAGCGTATTAGCATCTGGCATTAGTGAAATGAGCTTGTTACTGAGGCAGATGGTAGTTACCATATCTTATCTTTTCTATATCTCTATGAGAGTAACTTTTTTTTTTTTTTGGTAACTAGCATGCTAAGATAGGTCCATCTTAGCATGCTAGTTACCATATTTGCCTTAGCATGCTAAGATAGGTCCATCTTAGCATGCTAGTTACCATATCTGCCTCAGTAAGAAAAAAAAAAAGTTATCCATAACTTTTAATACCGTGAAACCGTGAAACCGTGATATTTTTGCCTAAGGTTATCATACCGTCAGAATCTCATACCGGCCCATGCCTAGCTCTCGGGCTCTTTGCATCAGTGTCACAAAGCTCTTTCATGACATCTACATATGCTGTGGTCACATGTCTTGTCATCAGCCATCTTGTGAGAGCTCCCTTCCGTAATGTGAAGCCAACAACTCCACCCTGACTCTTGCCTTCTCGGTTGATGGTTTGCTCCAGTGCCTGATCAGTAGCCACACAGTTGAAGCTTCGATCCTCAGACCGGTGAACAACAAATCCCCCTTGCTGCATGCATGTGTATGCTTCTGGTTGTTCATGTTCAAGGGATTTAATTTCTGCAACATAGACTGGCATGTACTTGGCATAATTGGTCCTTCCAGCAGCTCTGAACCAAGGCATAACCTCACACATGCAATTCAGGTGAAGTTGAAAGTCAGCTTCACGCTCTGGACGAAGCATCCTTAGCAACAGATCAGCACCATTTAGGAACGTTAACCAGTATCCAAAGGTTGCTGATTGCTTAACTCCCTCATTTGTGAACATCTGGATTCTATTCTGGATCTCAGGGAGTTCAGTCTTCACCTCACTGATGAGCTGTTGAGCAGTGGCCTTGTCATTACCATTAAATGCATGCTGCACATCTTGTAGGAGTTGCTCTTGTGCTTTAGTCATTGCACATTAGCCTTGTTTTTTAAGCCATGATTGCATGGCTTTCCAGAAGAGCCTGAACAGGGCCTCAGAGGCTAGCTTTATGCTCCTTACTCCTCTTGCCAGCTGTTTCCCTTGAAGCAACTGTCGAGCTGTTCCCTCTGCATACACATCTGTCTCTGTTAGTATGTCAAAGAGTCCTCCATCGCCATAGAGCTTTCCAATGCTTGCAAGGTAAGCCATCGTGATATGCATACCTCCCAGTCTCATTGTGATCTTTCCCTGTAAGGGCGGTGATTTGCTCCACAAGATTTGTTGTGCTTTGCTATAAATAGCAAGGTCTGCAGTCACAAGAATGTGGTCCTTTCCCAGTTCTGCAGGAAGCTGTACAAGTCGTACCATAGATGTATAGATGGTGGACAATACTGAGGGTGATTCTCTTATGATGGGCATGTAGAGTACACTGGCTACTGAACAAGCAGTGTCTGACATGAAGGCATTGAATGCAGACCATGCAGGGTCCTGCTGCTGATTCTCGCTTACGTTTCGGGCCAGCTTCCATACCAGATCTCTGTCTTCAGCTGCTTTAGAGACTGTTGTGTTTGTGTGCAGTAACTCAGGTTGGGGAAATTCAGGTGGTTCTGGTCGCTTTGTAGATTTGATGTATCTGTAATCACAATTGAAATGAGAGGATAAGCTTGTGATCATATGCTTTAAATATCAAATCAGAACACTCTAAAACCTCACAACATGCATTCATACTCTGCCCACCCATTAATTTGAGCAGTTCATGTGACTGAGTAAATACCATGACATGAAAACAGATTTCAGAGAAAAAAGAATCACAAAATGTACCTGTAAAGTTTATCTCCATCCATGTCGAACGTGTTTAAGGTAGTGAGGGACCTCTCTGGAACCTGTGCTAGGCATTTATCTGCTGTGGAGACATGGCCTCTTCAGAACACAACAGAAGCCATAGCGTGGGTTGTATGCTTCCCATCCAGAGTGTCTTCATTTTGATCAAAGTTGTCGATGGCTGCATCAACAATTCCGTGTTCAGTGACTCCAGTGAGGCCAGTTGGGATGTAGACACCACTCTTTGTTCTTGATATCTGGTCTGCTGCCACAGATGTGAGGAAGTGCCTAACCTCTGTATAGGAAACACAGTGCCCCATTGCACTGAGCTCATCAATGAGTGTCTTACTACCAAACTCATGATCAATCAAAATGGCAAGTCCCAGTGTGATTGGCGTATGGATGTGACAGCTCTGTGCAATAAGATCATGGCAGATTGCGATCACACGGAGATTGTCCTTCGAAGCTGGGTCCTCATCACATGTTTGGTAATCTCTGTGGGCATGTGAATCAACACACCAGTTGACAAAGTCATACAGGATGTTGGGTACATACTTGCTGCATTGCAGACGTGATAGACGATCACTACCAACATATACAGTAATTGACGGTCATGTTCAACCTGCTCCATGCTTTTCCTCAATATGTCTGCAGCCTTGTGTAATATTTGGGTTTCGGAAAGACTCTGACTTGTCTGTGGAAGTGTTGTCTCACAGTCCTCTGTCTTTTCTGTGAGTTGAGTAGCTTCCCTCACTGCATAACCTACGGGCATACTTTCAGAGCACACCAGATCTGACTTTCCAGGACATGGAAAAAATACCAGCCTGTCTTTGTAATGCTGAATCAGCTTCTCCTTTAGTTTCCAGGATGTATATTTCTTGTGTTGGACCACTGTGTCGTCTTCTTCCTCAGAAAGGGTCTTCAGTATGTCATTATAACTATCAGTCAAAGAGTTTAGAGTCCTGACTTTCATATCTTTAGACAATACTGTTTTATCAATGTCTTCAGTGAGCTTAATAAAGGCTTTGTCATAGACATTGGTCTGCTTCTCTGATTCTTTTCTTCGTCTGGCAGCTGTTATATTTCGTTCAGAGATGTAGTGTCCAAGGCAGCTTCTATGATATTTGGCATCATATGCAAAGAGATCAGGGTATGAAAGCAGCCGAAGATGTACAGTACATCTTCATCAAGCCTTTCAGAAGCTGCATGAAGGACCTTATCTCTGGTACTCGCGCCTGTACCAGTCGTAATAGCTGTCAGAGGTTCTGGTCTAGTACTGGCCTTCCCACAAATGAAACAATCTCTCCGTATGTTGTTGTGTCAGCCCTACTCAGTCTTCTTGGTGCAGATGCACTCTCACTCTCAAGATTTGGAACTTCCTGCTCACTCAGTACGTTTACATGCAGCAAAAAATTCGAATTTCTGATCGTATCAGATAAAGACCGGATCACTTGTCTGAGTATACATGCCGTTCAGAGAATCGGATAAACGGCCGGAGCATGACTGACTCCGTTACGCTATGTGGCGCTGTAGCCCTCTCAACAAAGAGCCACTTCCGGTTGACCTCTGCTTATCAGCAACAACAAACCATCTGATGGCATTCAAACAAAGATGGCGTACGAGGAGATGGATGATGCTACAGTAGTGTACATTTCGTACTTTATTTTCCTCCTAATAATGCATATAAAAAGAACCAACGCTACGACGTCTCCTTTCACTTCCGGGTGAAAGCCCCAGCGGAAATTCTCGAGCATGCGCAGAATGCAAAATCCATTTTAGGTCCGATTGCTGAGTATACATGGCGTTAAAATTCCGACTATGAACGAATTATCTAGGTGCTCTTATCCGATTTTGAGATGTCCGTTATGGTCCGAAGTAGGTCGGACTAAGGTGTTTACATGCATTTTAAAAGTCCGAACTAAGTCTGATACGATCAGAAATTCGAATGTTTTGCTGCATGTAAACGTACTGAGTGACTTTTGTCTTAAGGCAGTAGTTTGCTCTACATGATACATGATATGATACTATTATTTTGGAGGAAAGTATGTCATCTGTATATGGAGCCAGGGTTTTATGGACATCATCATCTCTCTGCTGAGCAAGGGTATGTACTGTATGTGTTGGAGGCCTTCAGCGGTGGGCTTTTTGACATAGGGTTCTTTTTTCTTGCCTTTTTCCAAATGTTTCCCACAGATGATACAAATTTTTGGAAAATTTGGATCCAAAGTCTGTAAGACATTCTCCATAATTCAAGAAACTAGTAAAAGGGAAAAATAATATACATTTCAGATTAGGGATCGACCGATATGGATTTTTCAGGGCCGATACCGATACCGATTATTAATAACCAAGCGAAACCGATAGCCGATATGTAGAACCGATATTTATTTGCAGTAATAAATGTAAAAAATGGCCTTAACACCAGAGTTTTTCACTTATAGTTCCTTATGTATTATTATATTTATTTATTTAGAGAAATGAAGTCATATTCGGAATCTCAGAACATTAAATGTACACTCTTGTGCTTAGAACTGTATGTCATATTACATAAATAAGAATAAGGCACTTGGCAATTGTAAATGCAAACAATAAAGGCTACTTTACACACGTGAGTTGTAGACGCGACGGTAAATTTATTGATTGAAAAAAACTCGACGTGTGCTCGCTGCTTGACTCATTGAAATGGCCCATCATTTCCCTGGACTTTACGAGTGACCGGCAAACAGACGAATATTTCACATCTATTCTGTGTGATCATAGTGTAGTGAGAGCATGAGCGCTGAGGGAGAGGCAACTGAAAACAAACAAGGACACGTTAGCGTGTGGTGTTAAACTTATAGGCTATAATCACCTCGGGTGTTGTTTATTGATAAACCGGGAGCCGCCCCACGCGCTGAGACACGTTAGGGAGATTAATTATTCCCACAAAGTAATGATAACCGTAAGGGTCTCCTATTATTATTGTGCGTCTGGCCCCAGCTCTAAAGCGGTCGCGGCAATTATAATGTAGCGGTGGGCCATCATTAAATAGCCTACCCCGTGTTGAAGTTGTGAAAAGAGGTTTAAGAGCCAAACTGCAGGTTTTCCTCCCTTATACTTGGTGCAGCCTACCTATGTCATATTTTTATTTTATTAAGCAAGATTAAGACTTCAGGTCATCTTCACTTACATCTTTTTTTTTTTTTTGTCGTGAGTGATGCTAGTCCTATATTGCAAAGTCGTATGCTTGATGTGATTAGACAAGTAGGTTGGTGAAATGTCGACTCTGGGCCTGCATGTTATCACTGAATTGATCATAAGGTTGTGGTATTTTTTAAAACTTCATCCTAAAGGGCTTTGAAACTTCGACTGACTCTGCCTTTCCTGCTGGCTCACCGGAGCAGTCCTCTTTTTCTCCTCCGTCTACTGCATGTAGAAGTTTCTGTGTTGATTGATTGGCTACTTGGCACAAGTGAGACAGCCAATCAGTGAGGGCTGTGGGCGGGACATTAGTACACAGCCAAGAGAGTGGTGACTTCAGGCAGAGACGGCTGCATCAGAGCCAAAGGAGCGCGTTTTAAAATACATTAATTAATTTTATCGGTTTTTATCGGTGAAAAAAACGGCCGATGCCGATGATCGCAAAAATGCAGAATATCGGCCGATATTATCGGCCAGGCCGATAATTGGTCGATCCCTATTTCAGATTTTGTATTTTCATACACATGTATAGACATGTCATGCTATGTCTCTTTCACATGACATAATGATAATGATAACAGGCTGAGTTGTTTCTATAGCTAGGCTATTAAGCTACTAAATTTAGTAGTAGTTATTAATTTAGATTATGCTAGGTCAGTCTCAGCCTTTTCACATGACATAGTATTTGCAACGATTTACCTGTCTGGTTAGGAAAATATACATGAAGACAATGATGTAGATAGCTACAGCTGGATCCACCCAGTAGCCTAACAGTAGCTAGCTCACTGTAGACCTCAACACTTTAATCAAAGACGACACCAAGGGAGTGAAGTAAGCAGCGCAAACTCTACTGCCCTCTACTGGTTTGGACAAACACATATACTAACACTATTATTTTCCATTATGCAGTAATTACTTGACCAAAAATAAATTCAAGTGGATGTAGATATTTTAATAAAGGTGTTCTATGTCAATTTAACCTGATTCTACTGGGTATTACTTTCCATATGAACTGTATTTGGTGTCATATGAAATATACTATTATTTAATGTATCATAAATAAAGAGTAGCACTTACCTCAAGTGACTTACTTTGCAGTGACATTGAATTGGTCAACATTCTTCTCACCATTGATAATGGGCTTGGGACTGGACATTTGATTATGTCAGTGTTTCGGTTTCTTTCATTTGGGACACTTCATACATTGAATGAAGTAACACACTGACTATGCATGGTATATTTACATATTTGGTATCCCTGGATTCAGCACAACCCCATCTTTCCAACAAGCCATCATATGTGTTTCTATGACAATCCCTGGCCAAGCATCTACAAAGTAAATGAGAACATTCTGCATAGATATTATTATGATATTATATAGTGTTCATAGCTCTCTATATGTTACACACATCAAGATATTCACATCCAGGTTTTTCTAATAGGTAAAGCAACTTCCTGACCACAATTATGTCAAGTTTCAAAGCTGTCAGAGCTTGTGTTATTAATCTACATGAGTTTATATGTCTTGACTCCCATATGGCCAGGCTATATTTTTGTTCTTTTTTTAGGTTTGGGATGTATAACAATGTGTATCAATTTAACAATGTTTGCAGTAAAATATTTTAACCTAAGAATCCATTTCATATATGGGAGACCTTAGAGATGAGGAAAAACATTGTTAGGTTTTGTTCTACCTCCGGTAGGGGTATCTCAAAAACTAAATATAACAACAGCCCTCTTATGTCTTTTCTGGACGCACAGTCAAGTTAGCACAAATAAATACACATAATACACATAACTTAAGTACAGTACGTAAGTAGTAAGTTACGTTGTAGTACGTAGTTACCTGATGTCACATGAATACTTTGTGTAAGTTAACTAACTGAAAAAAAATCTTTTTTTGTCCTGGACGTTTTTTTGCTCTTTATACACTACCCGACTCTGACGGCACATAAAACCATTAAACTACACGGGTGCGTTTGAAAAAGAGACCTTTGGTTTAGCTCTTCACGCTCATGTAGTAACTGCATGTGAGCTGAGAAAAGAAAACCTTGTATCAGTAAGCGTTGGATGATAATTATTATTGTTGCTTTTTATTTTTAGACTGAGGACTGATTTGAGTTTTGTAATTCTACTTTGACTACCACAACAACTGCAGCTCCACCAACTGTCTCATATTTTTGTGTTTTTTTCTTGTTGCTGAAGTCTCAGAGACGAGCAGCATCCCTGAAGCCCTCCCGCTCCGACACGCACGGCATGCTGTGACGCTTGTGGGTTGCTTCCCGCCGAATTCGTGTGAATCAGCGTTTAATTAACTGATGGGGAAGCTTCCCAGACTCCCAGCAGGTTTCAGTTTGTACAGTTTTCACATTGATCTGTGGTTTTGTTAGAGGTGGAGTCCCAGACTGCATAAACTGTGTTTTTACCACCTTCTGATTAACTGAGCGAGGAGGCAGACGCAGAAAAATCAAAGGAAAGACAGAGACCAGAGGGAGATAGAGAGAGATAACGTGGTGAATGGAGAGAGAGAGAGAGAGAGAGAGCGAGAGAGGGCACTGTGCAGAACACTGTAATTATGTCTTCTTGTCCCTCGATCGCCATGCTGAGATGAGCTTTTAGTGGAAAGAGATGAATCAGCGTTTCCTTTGAGGAGAAAAATAACAGCTCGATAAAGAGGCCGCACAAGAAAACAAGAAAACAAAAACCATTTAACCTACCACACACACACACACACACACACACACACACACACACACACACACACACACACACACTGTGAAGATAAACTGAGAGAAAGCTAAACAGCCTTCTGTTTAAATTTAAATGTCGCCCTTGATGGAGCTGTGATGGCGGATGCTGTTCCCTGTTTCACCTCGTCATCTCTGAAATGATCAAACATGCAGACAAAACATGCAATTTAAATATAATTAAGATAACAACGCAGATATTGGTTGACCAGCAGATGCACCATACTGTTGTTGTTTTGCTCTTATATGGAGCTCAGAGGATAAGAATATTTCTCAGACCTTCTACAGTACATTTTCTGTTTCTGTTTTTATTCTATTGACTCGATCATCAATAAGAAGAAATTAATGTAATGAAATGAAATCTCTTTATTTTATCATTGCTCAAGTATAATAAAAATCTAACAGATACCCCTGTAGGCCTATAAATTGATATTAAAATTAAGCAAACAAACAAGAAACCTGTCAAAAACAAAGCGTCTGCAAGAACTGAGGGCATGTTTGCCTCAAAAATACTTTTATTTAAGAAGGAACGTTCCATAAAGAGATTAAAATTTTATTTTAAAATGTTTTTCTCCATTCTGTGTTTTTCTTTAAAAACTTTTCTGGATGTTACTGAACATAAAACCTCAGGACTGTTCTATAACAATCGTATAGTTATATTTTACAGCCACCAGTGTTAACCTTTTCTGATGGGCTTAAATACTACAATACCCATGAGCATCAGCTGTCATTGCCATGGAGGAGAAGTGAATTGTAGCTGTTGCAAATCCAAAATGCTTTGTTGTAGCTGTTGTTAATTAAACACAGTGCCATGGTGACTGAATTCATCAAAAAAAAGAAAAAGAAAAGTAAATTAAGCTGCAGTAAAACTATTTAACATGTGGACACTTCTTGTTGAAATGCAATTTGGGAGGAAAGGTGCAGGAAAAAACAACAACAGCC
The DNA here is from genome assembly GCA_946959425.1 of Argyrosomus regius. Classification (NCBI taxonomy): domain Eukaryota; kingdom Metazoa; phylum Chordata; class Actinopteri; family Sciaenidae; genus Argyrosomus; species Argyrosomus regius. The sequence continues at coordinate 23,340,621 of OX336886.1, forward strand.
GTGTTTCCATCCAAATGTATTGCGAACTTTAACAAAATTTCTTGTTTGTTTTCATCCACTACCATTGTGTGAATATTATGCGTTGGTTCACGAGATAAGCGCACCACAAAATGACATAATTAGCGTTTCATTCAACGTGAGGAAGGTTACATCAGATCTGTGTGGAGCGAACACGGATGGATCATAGAACCTTGAGGAGACTGTTAAAATAAATTGACATGACTTTTGGCTTCACGTGAAATGCAAAGCTAGGTTAAAATGTTATATTTGTTTGACCCATCCATCCACTGCACATCCTCCTCGCTCTTCACCTGATCACCTGACATCGACAGCACATTCTTATGTTACGCTAGAGGAGCCTGTCGAGGAATAACACTAAAGAGGAACCTACAGCATCGTACATACTAGTATCAGGCCAACCTGCTGTATTTGACTATAGGCACACCTTTCTCTGAACACCGAGCTTTGGCTGATGTGAGGTGTCAATGTTTGTTTGCTTTTACAACTGGACTGTTGACTTTACTTACAAGGCAGAAGCAGATAATTGCAGTAACATCAATGTGGCCTAAGTTCACAGATATCCACAGTCTCAGTGGACCTCCGAGCTTACAGCAGCCTGAGGTCACCTCCTGACACGCCCTTTGGTCCAAGCTGAGCCTGCTGAGGTGGCAGGAACACGGCTGAAAGGCCCATTAACCGCCGCCTCACCACGCCACGCTACGGTATGCTGAAGCTGATTTATGACACTGCAGCAGGCTGGTGAGGGTGAACGGTAAATCAGAATAAATGGATGTGGCAGTGGTGTGTGTGTGTGTGTGTGTGTGTGTGTGCTCGTGTGCTTGAGGAGACACACAAATGCTGCGAGGGTGACGAAACCAAACAGCTCAGCATGGTCTCACCTGCAGCCAGACACTCACCCAGGAAGACATGAATATGTATGAACACAAACACACACATACACATACACTTTGCAATTTGGTGTGTGAGGGCGCAGGCAGGAGGGGGTTACTGAGGCTGAATGCTATCATTAGTGTTGGAGGGGGTGAGCGTTAAGTAGCAGCTATATAAATGCAAATTCCTCATCATTTCCTCACCGTGTCTCCTCTCATTGTGCTGCGTTTGAGTTCAGTTCAGTTTACTCCTCCGCTCCTCTCACCCTGTAAATACTCAGCTCTCCTCTCTGCTCACCGAGACGACTCTACTGCTTTAAAGAAAAAAAACAAAGCAGTCTTCTCATATCACTTGCTGCAAAATAAAGATATTTGAACAGATCATTGATTTCTCCCTCTCCACTAACGCGCTCACTGAATGTGTTTGTCCGCGATGTTTATTGAAGTTCTTTGCTGCTGTGTAATTATTCCCATCAGGAGAACAGCCACTGAGTTCTCTAATAACACCATTAGGGTTTGCAGCAGTACAACGCAGAGCAAATTAAAAGCCTTATTAACACCTGAAAGGGCTCCTTCGCTGTGATTATGAGCACAATACTGACGCAACTTCACAGCTAAAGTATTCTGGATTTCATACAGCAGCAGCAGTGACACTGTACTCTAGTACATTTATTCGTGTACTGTATTTAAGTACAATTTTGAATTCTTTGTACTTTACATGAGTATTCCCATATACTTTATACTATTCCACCACATTTGAGAAGGAATTGTTGTACTTAACTGCATTTATTTGACAACTTTCATCAATTCTGATTTTACATAAAATGCACAAAATTTACTTGGTCAGGTTTCATGCTTTTGGTTAAAATAAGTACATTAGTTATGTCACTTATGATACGTACATAACCTAAGTTGTGTAACTCATATTTTCACCCACGATACAAACAAACAGTATTCTCCTTGGTGAAAGTCCTGTATTTGTTTAACCCATCCATCCATCCGTATGTGGACGTTCTTACTCTTTGTACTACGTCACCTGACTTCAATGACTACATCCTTACATTAGTGCCAGATGGACGCCTCCAGAAATGATGCTTGACGAGTACCTACACCGTCATACTTTAAAGTGTAAGGCCTCCGATCAAGCTATTGTATTTGCCTGCAGAATGACCCTAACCCAACCACAGTGGTTCGGACCAATCAATGCCTTTGAGGAACTATGGCATGTACTCCAGGCGTGGTTTAAGTTTGCTCAAAAAACAACAATGGTGTCAGCATAGATGCTGTTCGCATTAGTTTTATCAGAACTGTATCACATAAAGGGATAAAAATACTCCAGATAATTATGCTGTTACTGTGTTTGTCACACGTTTACTTTACTGCAGTGCGCTCTGGGCCTCCATGAGATGGCGGATCTCAAAATGTGTCTGATTGTAACTGTGCCTGTTCATGTTTGTAAAATACTGTTTCAGCTTCAACTGTTTATTTGCCAAGAAAAGCAAATTACGACCTTATAATCCACGTGTATAAACCTTCACAGACACTGTTATTGTACTGCATCATTTCTGTCACTTTGAATTTAATTTAAATTCATCACTTGACCCTGCAAACATCCAATCAGGATCAGAACTGAAATCTGGATCTCAAAAATCTAATTAGCTCCTTGTGGCTTGAGGGTGATCTGTCCTCCAAATCTGAGTGAAAGCTGCAAAGGTTTGCAAGAAATCCTGCTGAAAGACAGACAGGGGCTTAACCTCACAGAGGTGATGAAATTTACCCCAAAATGACCAGAATACCCTTAAAACCAGGGGGAAAAGAGGTAAACCTGCTGAATAGATGCTTTCTGTTTATAATGCTGCAAACGGATTGGAGGGATTTTAATAAATGAATGAGGTCCAGCTGTGGTGTGTTTTATGGAGATAAACCCTTTTTATGTGGTGTTACCTCAGATCCTCTTGTGATTTGTAATAACTGCAGAGGTCGTGTGAATCTGCCGTGTCCACAGTCTGGAAAGTAAATAGGTCATCACAAATTATTTTACCAAACAGGCTTTTGAATCAGTCCCTAAAACATGTTTGACTCAACTTCTTGGGTGACCATTAGTGACCGCTTTCTGGTTTTGCGTGAAATGTCTCAACAACTGTTGACTGGATTGCACTCCAGTGTCCTCCTCAGGATGAATTTATAATAATTTTGATGATGAATTTGAAGTTTTTATTAGCCCCATCATCAGGTCAACATTTTGTGTAACTAAATCCTGAAACCACTTTTTCAGATATATATAATTAGTATAATTAGTATTGTTGTTGATCAATTCAGGTCTAAATCTTTACAGTTAGTATGAAGTATAGCTTGATTTCCACATGTTGGAAGCCTGGGTGTGAGTGTGAATGGTTGTTTGTCTCTATGTGCCCTGTGATGAGCTGGTGACTCCAGGATGTACCCCGCCTGTTAGGCTGTTAGGATAGGCTCCAGCCCCACCATGACCCTGATAAGGATAAACAGTTGTGGATAATGGATGGATGGAAGCCTGGCTGTTCCAATTGAATTTTGCTATTGGCTGATCTGGAGGCAGGCGACATATACGGTGGCTGCTTTCGTCACCAAACGCAAAAAACAAAAAAACAAAACATAAAACCTGACTCTACACACTGTGGTTTGCTACCTAGCCATACTGGAAATTCCTGAGCTGCTAGTTTAGCTAATGTTACAACACAAGTACTACACAGAAACTTACACATTCATGGCTGTGCTTAGAGTGACCGTCAAAGCTCCAGTGGACTCTGTGTGTTCAAAGTTGGCACAGAGAGTCTGACACCAGCTGCTCGCTTAACTGTCACCAGCGGCAGCTGTATTCCTGCTACATGTGCGGTGGTCAGCCTGTCACTCTGATCAGCATTAACATAAGCATGTTAGATATTAGTTAGTTATTGCTTGCTTGCTTATGTGTTAGCATGCTGAAGTACAGCTCACAGGGCTGCTAGCATGACTGTAGACTCTTAGTTAGCGTTCAGACTGAAATCAGCCCTGAATTAAAAAATAACAGAAAGAAAGAATACAGAATAATTCACTCCCTGGCATGAATAAATGTTCATTAGTTTTTATTCATTTCATTTTTTACATTTAAAAATGTTTCATAAATTGGGAGAAATATGGGAGAACTGTGACTGAGAGAGGAAACTGGGAGAGGGCTATGAAAAACAGGAGTGTCTCTCAACAATCCGGAGGGTTGGCAAGTATGGCATTATGTGCAGACTCACAGTATTACACTATCCATTGATCCTGGAAAAATCAGTGAACCCCATGTGAATCAGTTTTTACTCTCTAACTGCCTGGAGAAAATGGGTTTTTAAAATGCAATAACTTTAAATTTACCCACTCAAACAAAATCAAATTTAAACAGCATCTTCATTGAATTCCTATAATGGGAGGCCCTTTAAATGCTCGTGGAGCTGCTGTGTAATTAGTCAGTTGAATTGAAATCAGTTGAATGGGAAAAGTGCTCCAGCAGCCTTCAGCAGTGATGAGGAGAAAGAAACAAAGGATCTTAAATTGAGGGCGTGTTAATTTTCCTAAAGACACTTCAGTGGACACGAGCCCCGGCTGTTATTCATAAAATCCAAAACAGCCTGAAGGACGTTTTTTACAGGGATTATGAGGACTTCAGCAGCTGCTTGTATTGTGTGTTATGTGCCCATAATCAGAGCGTCCTCTCAGGTGTTGCTGCTGCTGTAATATCTAATTACACAGATAAACCAGCAGTGTGAGCCATAAAAGAGTCATTTAGGGTGATCTCGGCTCAGAGGAGTGGAGCTGTCCTGCAGATCAATAGTCATGTTTAAAGGTTTGCTCCTACACAGCTCAATAGGGAACGCATGGCAGAGCTGAAGCTCTGAGTTTGCCGCTGGATCAATACTATCGTTAAACGCTGATTAATACACATCGGGTCTGATGAAGATGAATGATGGCAGCAGCAGGAGCGATGATACGACTGCTTACAAAACAGTGGAAGGATATGAATTCGGCACCGAATCACCTGTTTCTTTATCAGACTCATTGCTTTTTCTATCTGCCCCTGCCTTTATCTGTCTCTCTCTGGCTCTATCTTATCCTGGCTTCTCTTTATTAGACCAAGTCCTCAGTTAGAGGCTTGTCGCTGCTGTGTGTGTATGTGTGTGTTGGATGGTTATTGATTCTGTGTCCTCAGTGGATAAATAGTGCCACGCTTTGGAGTTCAGTCTCCATCTTTCTTTCATTATCTATCCAGCTGAGAAAATGACCATTTATTCTTCTATCTTTGGATGTTTGACCCATAAAGTTATATTTATATACTGTAGGAATGAAACATCAAGACAATGAGACTATCTTCGAATGCCTCAAAAGATCCATCTCTGTTATTGCATGTTGTTGTTACCAACCATTAATTGTACAGTACTATAAGTTCTGTACAATTTTAGGGAATTTAAAATACCACAGGCACAGACACAGAACAGGCAGGTAAGGTCAAATCAGGTATACCGGCAGGAATGGAGAGATGTGGCTGGCTGAGGAGAAATCCTGGTAGAGGCTCAGGGGCAAATTGTTTGAGAGACATAGGCAGGACCAGTTTGGAGGTCTGCAAAGGCAAGACCATTCAGGAGGCCCGAGTTGCTTAGGGTGCGAGGCTGACTGAGTGCTGCTGTGGTGGATCTCCCCCCAGAGAACAAGAGGGGCAGGGGACGCTTCTGGACACTTCGGGTCAACCCAAATGTGGAGGCCCCTGTCCATGAGGTCTTCAACTCCCACCTCCAGAAGAATTTTTCAGGCAACCCAGTGGAGGGTGGGGGCAATCCAAGTGGGCCATGGGCCAAGTGGTGAAAGAAGCCAACAAGATGAAAAGCAGGAAAGCAGGGCTTTGTTCAGGCTGTGTTCAGCCAGGGATATTGGTCAGGGACTGGGGATATAGATGAGCGGAGTAAGAGCACTTTGAGGAGCTCCTGAGTCTGACTAACATTCCCTCTATGAAGGAGGCAGAGCCTAAAGACTCTGGGGAACCCTCGACCATATCCATGGCAGAAGTCACTGATGTAGTCAGAAAGCTCCTCTACAGCAAAGCTCCAGGTGTGGATAACGGACATCAGGGCCAAGGTGCCCTTTGGTCAGATTTGGACATTGTTGCGTTGTCTTGGCTGAGACACCTCTTCAGTGTAGCATGGAGGTCAGGGACAGTACCTGTGGAGTGGCACACCGGGGTGGTGGTTCCCATTTTCAAAAAGTTGGACTGGAGAGAGTGCTCCAATTATCAAGCTTCACATTTATCAGCCTCCCTGGGAAAGTTTATTCCTTGGTGCTTGAAAGGAGGCTCCAAGCAATTGTCAAACCACAGATTCAGTAGGAATGTACGAAACACAACTACAAATACTCAAATATTTTAGGAGAGAGCGAAAGAAACACTTTGCAGCTAAATGTCATTTTAAAAGATAACATTACAGACAGAAACTAATTTTTGCCATTTTTATTGCGTTCCCTTCACTGTAGCTTTAGGATGGTAATTATTTCTTTATATATAATTAGCTTATTTGCCTATTATTTGAAAAAGTCTGTATAAAATCTGTATAAAACAAAAACCAGGCACCAGCACATCCCTAAATAATAAGAAGAAAAGAGTTATATTTAACTTAGAGTTGTTATTATCCAAGTGGAACTTTGTCCGACACCAGAACCACCTTTCTAACCTCTTTCTCACCTCGCCAACTAGCATTAGCCTGAAAGTATGAAGTGAGAACTTGTACCAGCCCTCTGTGGTTTTATTGACCCAATAAAATGGTTTCTGGGTGAGTAGAGTTGCCAGTTTTAGTGCAGGCACCGCTGCTGTGTGCTGCCTTGCCCACAGGCTCTTTGGCACTGTGATAAGTAGGTCTGAAAGCCATCTGCTCAGATCAGCTTCAGCCTGTGGAGCTGCTCCAGAGCCACCAGACTGCTGCAGCGTGACACTGCCCAGAGAATATAAGTTGATTACATGTTGCATTATACAAATGAGTATTTACTCAAATAATCATGTAACATTGTCTATTCTCTTCTAGCTTTATTTTACTTGTAGTTAATGTTTCTTCTGCTGGTAGAGTACAGCAGAATTAACTTTTACATATTCTATGTTGTTCCATTGTCCAATATTATATTGTGTTTATTTGTTTATTAAATGTTTATATGCTGATTATGAATGATAAATGAGGGGACTTTAACTTCTTGTTGCTGATCATCATTAAATTATCATCATCATTATCACCTTCCACACAGTCTTTTCATCTCCTTCAGGAAACACAGATGTGTTTGTGTTATTCTAATAGATCATTTTTCATGCACAATCTGTTATTTGAGGTTTTAATGCAGCTCAGTTTGCAGCTCAGACAGGAAGAGCTGTCATGTTTCACGTGTCCAACCAATACTGATGTTCCCTGAGCATTGGTCTCATCTTTAAAGTTATTTTAATTATTGTCTAATCTGGGTCTTCTGCGTCTTGCCCTTGTCTGACTTTTTCAGCAATAAATTATAATCGATGCAATATCAACAGGTTCACTTATTCTGTTGACACACAAGACTGATGTGATTTTATCTATTTTGATCTTTTATTGTTTCCACCAACTACAGCTGCTTCTCTGTCTCATTCTAACCTTTATATCTCTCCTCCCCACAGATCTGACTATGAGACGGAGTATGACAGATATCCTGATGAACACTATAACAGGTACTGAACATCAGTTGACCTCATTGTTCAATTTGTTTAACTTCTTTGTGCTAAAGTCAAAAGTCACTGTCCTGATTGGTTCACCACAAATACAGTGTCAGATTAAAGGTCCAGTGTGTAAGATTTAGTGCCACCAAGCAGTGAAGTTGCAGATTGCAACCAAATGAATTGTCTCACACGTCTCACCCTCTCCTTCCAAGCATGTAAAATTTACATAAAAAGCAAAAGGCCATATCTAGATCAGGGTTTGGATTGTCTGTTCTAGACTACTGTAGAAAAATGACGGTTCAACATGGCGGACTCAGTTGAAGAGGACCCGCTTCTTGTTTATGCAAATTGATCCATTAACAGTACATCACCACATCAATCCAAACAAGAGGACAGCATCATGAAACCATAAACCATAACATAAAATTTCTTCCATTTGGTTTCTGATTTTTTTTTCAACAAGGAGAGATGCGTTGCTGTAGCAGAATAATAAAAACACACTGTAGAGGCAATAAAATCCCATTCATTGTGATTTTTACCTTGAAAAACATGACAGAGCTTCCCGCCACTACTCAAAGACTCAAAAGGTGCCAGCAGGGCAATATGTAGAAGTTGACATGCAGGAGTGACTACCTGGAAACCAGTCATGTCTGATTAGAGTCCCTGTGGAAACAAAAGAAACAAAAGTATCACAAATAACCAGTCCTTGAATAAGAAATGAAATATGTTGTTGTGATTTAGAAAATAACTGTTCAATCAGAGTACATGATTTTCTGCTGCATGCACCACAGGGCAACTGACAAACAGATAAGTTGTCTGACAGGGAAAGACAGAGCAGATATTCATATTAAAGCTTCCTGGAAACTGAACAGATATTTCGGTCCTGACCATATCAAACATTTCAGGCAGCAGCTCTTGACGACCTCAGATGTCATTTCAACTTTACAGTGTTTCACCAGCTTCTAAATGTATTTTCCTGAGTGACTCAGACTGCACATTTTCAGCTGAGACAAGGAAATTGGTTGCCCTCTCCGAGAACATGAACTGAACCTCAACTTTCCATTTGTGTCTGGCGTGCAGTGGCAAGCCGATTTCCTGTTTGATGGCAGCGTGTGCTTAGACTCTGAGGTTAGGAAACGATCCTCCTGTCTTAGAGGGCTGTTTATAGTTCCAGCAAAAGATGAAAACTGTGAGTGGAGCCCAGTTTGACCTTGTTGTGTTCAGCTTTTAGCCAGTTGAAGAGGCATTTTGTGAGGATGTGAGGATGAGTGCTGCTGGTCTACGATAAAAGACAAAATACAGTCATGTAATCCAAAATATATCAAATGATAGACCTGAGTTGGGAAGATTAAAATCAGATCACTAGGATTTATTGAAAAAGAATAAAGTAACAATGAGGTAGAGACTGAGATAGAGATAAAGAGAGAGAGATAAAGACAGCAGGCAAGATATAAAGAGATTAAAAAAAAGAAGATGAAAGAGGGGAATTTTTATCATCATATTTTTATCTACCAACAATCCAAGAGGACTAAATGAAAATAATATATTACTTCAAGAAAAACAACAATAATATTGATAAAGTACTTACATTTTTTTTAAAGAAGAAAAAGTAGTGAATATCTGAGATATTCAGATATTCATATATTCAGAATGCACATAATATAATAATTCTACTAATAACAATGGCAATGGTTAACAAGTGAAGAGATGATGTTATGGCATGATGACAAATGTAGGATCCAATGTTTTTGGAGCTTGAGTGTATTGAACCGTTAGCCCTGTACACTCTCACAAACTGGGAAAACAAAGTTTAGATGAGAGTTTAAATGAGTGCAGAACAATTTGTTCAGGGAAATAGGAAATAACAACAACATTTGAACTCTTTAAACTGAATTAAATTTGCTCTGATGCAGAAAATAAATATGCAACTAAACCTTTTTTAACTAAATTACATTCAATTAAAATAGCCCTGATGCAGAAAATGGGAAATGAGAGAGTGTGTGTGTGTGTGTGTGTGTGTGTTCTTAACTGCTCCAATCAGTTTTTACTTTGTTTTATTTACTTTGTTTTTCATTTAACTTCATTTTCACATCTTTCTTCTTGTTAATGTAACATTCAGATTACAGAGCAGATTGGCTGAACTGATGGAGTGATTTAAGAGAGAAGTAAGTCTGAGACAACAAGGAGGTGGAAAAAAGGGAGGGAAAGTTAAAAAAGAGGGAAAATGGAAAAACACGGTGCTAATTCTACAGTCAAGCACGATTAAAGCACTGCAGAAGAAGAGGACACAACAAGATGAGTCAGTCAAACCTCAAATGGTGGAAAACACAATGTAAGTTTTATGTATTAATGCGAGGAAGGTTACACTTTCTCATCATTGTCTTTTGTCATTGCATCATCTCTTTCCATTTTGCTTTCATCAATACACCAACTTTTCCACCTCAGCCAAGCATAAATTGCAGCTATTCTAGTTTTCTTCTAACTTTATGCTGTTATGCAAAAATTGAAAGACAAGCATAAAAACTGGTGAATGGAAACGGTCAAGTGAGGTTAGATCAGTGAAGGAGAGAGAGAGTCAACGTGAGGACAGTTTGCAAAAACGTTTCAGTGAGTCTGCCAGTTTTTGTTATCTATTGGGGACCTCTTCTGGTGTAAGCACTGACCTTGTTGGCACCAGTAGTCCTTATGGGGACCAAAGAACAGCCCTAAAGAAAAACATCATTTCTAAGGTCCTGGTTGGGGATAGGGTTAAGGTGTGAATTGAGGTTCAAATAAGGGTTTGGGATAGGTTGTCAGTAGAATGTCCTAACAAAATTAGCTGCGCAAATTTATGTGTGTGTGTGTGATGAAGGCACAGGAATAGTATATTGTTATCTTTCCTCAGTGCAGCTTTACATGAACCTTGATGCGTCCTTGTGTCTTCTGTAGCAGAACCATTGCAGTGTTTCCTGCTGTCAGCTGCTCAGTTAAAGAATTTGGACACCAATGGACTGAATATAAGACTATTGTGTTTTCTGGAGCAGTTTGACAAAAGTCAGCTTCATTTTATATTTGAGGGTTAAACATTTAGGTATTCACAACAGCAGATTGTTTGACTCTTTCAATGGAGCAAGAGTGAGTGTGTTACCTTAAAAGAGTGTTGTATTATGCGTTGTTTGTTGCTTTAATGTGGCTAGGCTTTCAAATTTCTAGCCTGATAATGAAACTGAATTTCATTTAAATTTCACTTCATTCAGTCTGATGTTGCATTTATTTTAACTGATTCTCTCTCAATCTTTGTGTTTTTGTTGTCTTAAAATGAGCCTATCATCTACAGTTAGAGTAGGTCCTCCTCCATGGAGTCCACCACCTTGAACCACCATTTTTCTACAGTTGTTTTTATGTGAATATATATATATATATATATATATATATATATTACGCAACCAGAGTTTTTCCTACATGCTTCGAAGGAGAGGGTGAGGTGTGGGAGAGTATTCATTTGGTTGCAATCTGCAGCTTCACTGCTAGGTGGCACTAAGTGCACACTGCACCTTTAAAAGAGCTTTCCACTGATTTACCACTTTACTTCTATAACACTGTCTCAATGGACAGTGTGAAAATGTACCAAAATCAATACAGCAGAAACATATAATTTATTCCACACATTCTTTTTCCTTGTCAAAACCTGGTGCCTACATTACCCATAATGCAACTCAAAGGCTGACAATTCAGTCTGAGATGCTTTCAGTCTGTTTTGCTAGTAGCGGCTCAGCTAGCCTGGAGCTTCTCGTGTGCAGCAGCTACAGACGTCTGTCCAGCTCACTTATTTCTAACTTGTAGTCCTCAAATGATAGACTGTATAAGTAAGAATGGATGTAGTCTCTGTGACATCACTCACAGGTTGATGAGAAGTGTGGTGTTTCTGGTCGCTGCCATCTTAGCAGTCTTGCCTCCACCAGCCCCCGGCTTATCCAGAAATGGGCAAATGTGGAGTGTGAGTGGAGCTGAGGAGGGCTGAATGAAGTGTGATTACTGAAACAAACACCCGCCTGTCAATCAAAGCAGCCATGTCCTTAAATCTTTACTTTAATCCCTAATATATGTCAAACGGTAAGTTATATAGAAATTCAGCCTCAGTACAGCTGTAATGAACGGGGACCAAATTAGTTTGTACCAGGCTGTAAACATGTTTTTTTCAGTTGGTCATTTCATATGGAGATTGACTCATTCTGTAGCCACCCCCAAGTAGCTGTTCAAGGAACTGCAGTTTTTGGCACTACCACGTTGGCTTCATTGTTCAGCCACGTGGGTTGCCACTTGCTTTAGTCCCAGATGACGATGTAAACTCAAATGACATCACTTGAGGACATTTCTCAGGCTTGACTCCCTCTGGAGACGCTAAAGGCTTTCTACAACCTTTATCACATATGCAGTAGTACTCTCCTGGAAGTACTGGAAACACACTGATGTGAGAAGGCTTTTAAGAAGGGGAAACATCCTGCCACTTTTAGACCTAAACTCTTTGTTTTGATGTTTTGTATCAGTATATACTGAATCTTCTGTCTGCACAACATCCCTAAATTATGTCTGACTGAAGCAGATTCAGCTCAAAAGAAGTGGTATAGACTGTAGAAACAGGGAGTGGATATGCCAAATCAGGCAGTAGACTTTGATGTTTATTTCCCTTCATCAACATGTTTTTTTTTCATTACTACATTTGTTAGTCTTCATTTAAGTTCCAGTTAATTGCATTATTCTCAGTAACAGCACGCTCAGTGAACACTGGAGTGAGGAAATAATCTGCTGTGCTCGAAACACATTTTTATAGGAGCTTATTCACAGCCTATAAAACAACCTGACAGCACTGAAGGTGACACGGCTCTTATTTGTGCACACAGAGGACTCAGCAAAGTCTAGACAACAGAGGAAAACCAACAAACACTCTGTTGCTGTTTGTCGGGGGAAAATGTGCCACTATGGCAATTTAGCGTGAAAGAGTTGACAATTCAGTGAAAGCAGGCGTTGAGATGGTTATAAATCATTTCCTCTCTCTCAACCTATAATTCCTCCTCCATCAGCTGCCCTGAACTCACCTGAGCTACTCGCTGTGTGCAGCTGAAACTACAGCAAGGCTGCAGAACACACTGCACACTGAGAGGCAGAGCGATTTTAAAACTACAGATCAGTTTACTGCACAGCACCCATGAGACACTCATACCTTTCTCACAGAGTTTATGCTGGGTAATGAAAGCAACAAAACAAAAACACCCATTTACTGATTGATGAAGTAGAAGAAAGCTTCACCTCTGTACAATCACATTTGTCTTAAAAAATACATAAATGTTTCCAGTGTTTTCTGATATTTGTCTTTGGATTATATCAAAGTATTTGTCTCTTCAGTGGGACACAATTTGCTACTTGTTCTATTTTTCCTCAGGACTCTCCCCACTACTCACAGGAGCAACATAAATGATAAAGACATTACACCACAGATTACTTTGCTCTGTTTCAGCAGGTTTATAAGTGGGAGTTCACACCAAAAAAGTCCTGCATTGAAACAATACAGGTGACAATATGTTGCTTCATGTACCTCTGTGACATGGAATATGATCCAGGTAGTCCAGTTTGAGTAAACAGATGCTAGAACACAGTCAATGTGTCAGCTAAAGTCATATTTTTTCTATGTTGAATTCCCAGACAGAAAGTATCCAGAGCTGGAACAACAGAGGATTTACCTGCACTGATGAGCCCTTACATAGTTAGTTTTAGTTTGTGTAAACAGCTAGTGATATCACTAAATGTAGCATTGCCTGAGACTGTCGAATGACATCAATGGCGTCTGTCACATGATGTACAGGGGTCCAAAAAGACTTTTTCCTATAAACTTACATTGTAAAAGAAGTGGCTGTAAAATGGTGAATACATTCTTTTGAGCATTAAAACACTAAGAAATGATTTGTCTCACTATTAGAATTTGATCTGTTCGGGCCAATAACATTTTGAAAGTCTAGAAGAGCCGCTTGATTAAATCATTTCATGCCCAGAAGTCAAACTTTTTTGGCTTTATGCACCACTGAGCAGCTTCCATTGGAATGAACAGAGCCCATCCTCCAACACTGTATCCAGTTTATACATACATCCAGGATGATAAAGCTAAGAGGAGAAAAGAAGAGATTGTAAATCTGAGACTGACTTTTGGTGATTGTGAAATCAAAAGCTGAAAGACAGACACCGAGCTGGGCTTCTTGCTGTTGGACTAAGTGATATTAGCCGGCTGCTGTCTCTTGTGTTGTTGCACTTGCTTGATGTTTGGCTGTTTGACTCGCTAGTTGTGATCATAAGTAATATAATAATAACAAATGCATGTGTACAACTTTCCATATTTACCACAGTGGTATTGCATTCTGAAACTGAAGGTGCTAAATCACAAGAAATTCTAATTCCTACATTATGCTGCTCTAATGAGAAAGCTAATAAATCTCTAATAAAGTCAGAAGTTAAAAAAAACTTGAAAATAACACCAAAGAAAATTGAAAGGAAAATATGATTGATGATAATAATAGAACATACATTTCACAGAAAGTGGACATTTCAGTTACATGACAAATTTTACTTAAAAGTCTTTACAGACCGTCCTTAGAACCTCCATTTGGATTAAATAAAACCTTAATGGGGGAAAACAACAAGCAATATACATCTGTTGTGTAAACAGAACAGACCAACATATCTAACGTAGAATGATAAATAAATAGCTTGATTATAAACATATACGATTTTAAGGTTCTTTTCCTAGTTTTTAAATGTCTTAACGGTCTTGGGCCTTCTTATTTATCTACATTACTTTTACCTTATTACCCCTTGCGGACCCTGAGGTCCTCCGGCGCTGGCCTTTTAACAATACCTCAAGTAAGAACTAAAACACACGGGGAGGCGGCTTTCAGTTATTATGGCCCCCGATTATGGAACAGCCTGCCGGAGAACCTCAGGGCTGCAGAGAATGTTGATGTTTTTAAAAAGAGGCTCAAGACCCACCTTTTTAATCAGGCTTTTAACTGACTTGTTTAACTCCTTTTAAATTCCTTCTATGCTCACCCCCATGTTTTAGTCGGATTACATAACTATTCAATTGTATCTATTTATTTATTTATGTATTTATTTATTATATACCGTTTATCTTATGTTACTGTTTTAGCTTCTATACCTTTTATCTTATTTTACTGTTTTAGCTTTTATACCTTTTATCTTATTTTACTGTTTTAACTTCTATATCTTTTATCTTATTTTACTGTTTTAGCTTTTATACCTTTTATCTTATTTTGCTGTTTTAGCTTTTATACCTTTTATCTTATTTTACTGTTTTAGCCCCTCAGTTTTCCAGTGTTTCCTCCTGGGGGCCTACCACACCGGGAGTTGTCTCTGGCCCACTGATGGGGGTGCGGTCCCGTGGGTGGTCCTGGCCCAGGAGGCTAGTGTGCTCCACACCTTGGTGTGGGGCCTCCTGTCTGCCTGGGCTGGGGTGGCCCCTGTGGCGGCGCCCCCCGCAGTCATGGACCATGGCTCCTCTCGGTGTGTGCGGCCCCCAAACGGTGGCTTCTTCCTCATCTCAGGTTTCGGTGCCCAGCCATGTCTCCTCACTAACAATATATGTGTGTGGATGTGTGTATGTTTGTGTGTGTGGGTGCCTATGGCATTGTATGTGTGTGGGTGTGTATGTAGTTGTGTATATCTGTGTGGGGGTGGGAGGTTTGGGTTTTCAGGGTGTTTCTTTGTTGTTCATGTTTTACTTTGCTTGTCTTTTATTTTCTTTGTTTTATCCCTGTAAGGCACTTTGAGTTACCACGGTATGAAAGGTGCCATATAAATAAAGTTGAATTTGAATTTGAATTTGAATATATGAAGAATATGAATCATGGTAACTTCTAGGTATAGCCAAACAGAAGTTTGCTCTAACACCGTCCCCTCTGTCTGCAGTGAAAAAGCCTTTAAACATTGTGAATCTAAAAAACAGCAAACGTGCGTACTCACTTGACTTTCCCCAGATAAAGGTCAAAAAGAATAAACGGCTAACTAAAGTGAAAAAAACTGGAAACAGCATTGGACTGACAGCATCTGACTGCCCCACCACAGGCTGAAAACCCAGAGCACTGCAGGCAGCCAAGGACAGGTGGAGGAGGAGGTGGAGGATAACTGTATGTTAAAATAAGAGACAGAAAATGAAAGAGAGGTGCAGAGAGGACAGAGAGACCAACAAATGAGCGTAGAGAGAGGAAAAGAGGCTGACAGCATGAAAAAGAGTGTGTTGGCAGCCGGCAACCACTCAGATAAACGCTCCACTCAGTTTCCATCCACACTCCCTCTCTCTGGTCACTCATCTGCATCATCATTTTTGTCTTTTCAACACTTATTTCCCTACACATGTCCTCATTTCACACTGACAGAGAAGCCCACATGATTCATTTATATAGTGCAGCTCTGGTTGTGGTTCATTTACTGCAGGACGATCTCAGGATGAGAGTAAAAGTCAGTTTTCATACATAAGAGAATCTGCCTTATTTTACAATAAAGATAGTAAGAGAAAGGTACTGTGGTGAATCATTAATATAAAATACAATTTATAATAATACACTGCGTAACCAGATCGTCCTCCTGATTGTTCTCTCAAGACAAACGACACATCAGTCGTTTCAACAAACGCTCAAAAAATAGATTTATATACACTCAACCCCCCGAGTGCCCAGAGGAATTATGACTACTGTCTGTTGAGAGCAAAGGAGTTAACCAACATGATAAAGGCACGTCTTTCTCTGATCCTAACCACGGTGTTTTTGTGCATAAACGTAATCAAAACCTCAACGATAGCATTGTTATTCCAAATGAAACAATAAATAACTAAATGAAACATTTGTACCTGCCCTTTAGAACAACATAGAAATGTTTGGTGATCTAACACGTCTAAAAATCCATGACATTCCAAAACCATAAAATAAATCTGGATACCATTGTGGTTAAGGTTTAGTTGCTTAGGGTCAATGAAAAGTGGATTGGGTTGGACTTCATTTCGGGTAGAGACATTTTTAATGTGTGCTTAGTACTGCAGTCACAGATGGCAGACAGCAAACCAGATATCGTCTTAGTGGATGAGAGCAGCACAGTAAAATTAGGTGAGGCTGGCAGAAAATACTGTCGGGTAATGGTAGACAGTATTGCTGTCCAAAATTAAATATTTAACTTATAGCAGTCCTCTGTGAAGGAATTGACAACCAGATGGTATGTTGCTCCCACACAGGAAGAAAACATGGTTGATATGGACAACAAGAAGCTAATAATTGATGACATTAAATAATAACAACACAAAAATAGTTGTATTTGTTATATTTTATTCCTTTCATTGCAAACAATATGACATCACCATGGCAACATATTGTTATGTGTGTTGCACTTTGCTGTCGGCCTCCTTCCTTCTAAGTCTGAAGTTTTGTTGGATCATGCATCCCACAGACGTCCTCCCTCCATGGCTCGCAATATTTCTTTTCCTAGAATGGCAAAGGAATGACCCGTCCTACTCCTATGTCCTGCAGCTGGCTTAACCTGATATTCCTTCCCTAACCTAAACCAATCCCACTGTTAAAGCCTAAACCTAAACTAACCCAACCAATAAAGGCTGAGTTTATTTTTACTTAAGTAAAAGATTTGAGTATTTCTTCTAACCCCTGAGTCCTGGATGACCAGTGGGTGTGTGAGTGTTTACTGTCGTACTTCACTAAGCGTCTAAGTTTCCATTAGAAACTTGAATGTGACTTGTGATGCAGAAGTTTACAAGTGCAAGACTGTCACTTTGTTGACAGTTGTTGGTCACGGTCACCAAGTGTCCGTGATGCTGTGGGAGCAGTGCACTGTGGGATTAGAAGATGTCAAATGTTATTTTGTGCCAAACACCTCAACAGTGTTTGTCCGGATGTAACAGAATATTTTACCCCTGCAGGCAGCAGAAGGACAATATTTCATGCACACTGCCTTCTCTGAAAAGCCTCCAGGAATGATCTGGAGAGTATTTTATTTTTTCCTGGAGAATTAAACAGCTTCAGCGCGTGAGGGTAACTCCACAGCCGAGCCACCTCGCTCTGTATGAAGGATGTAAAGCTGTGGAGCCCGGCCGTGTCAACACTGCCGTCCTGTAAATATTTATAGGTGTTTATCTGCTGGGCTGCGGATTATCAGCTTAGTGAGGTACAGTAGCCCCCATCGACCAACACATTATTCACACACTCATTTGTTGAGGCTTCAGGGACAAACATAGCAGGAGGTCTGAATGTGTGTGTGCTGATCATACCACCTCACAAATCAAAAAGTAGCTGATCATATGTTAATCCTCTGCTGTGCTGCTGTCTCTCCCTGTCACTGCAGTCAACTGTTTGTGTGACACTTAAAGAGCAGCAGAGCTCACAACGTGTTTTACAGAAAGACATAAAAATAAGAAAACTGAGCTCTATAAGGAGATAAAAATAAATTCTCTATAAGGAAAGTCAGATCTCTGAGGCGCCATCAGACCTGCAGGTTGTACGTTTGTGACTAACGAGACAAACCTTCTGTTCTCTTTGAACGAGCTGTTTTTTCTGTATTTTTAGCTTTTCTTTCACCTGGAATCTGTTTTCACATCTCCACTACCTTTTACTGAACTTTTAAATTTTAATAACTTTCTTTTTAAACTGTCGTTTTTGACAAGAAGTGACTCTTTTCTGCATCACTGGTTGGTCCTGCAAAGCCTGGAATCCGTCAATGCCTTGTGAAGCAATTCAGCCCCATAATAAATGGATGGGAGTGATGGTTCTAAGGCTGCCAACTGAGTCATGAGTTATGACCAAACCATTAGTTTAAATGTGAGAGTTACAGTATCTATTGAATAAAATCAGTTGATTAATATGTCTTGAATTCTGCAGCCCCCACCACTGCAGCCTAAACACAGTTCCCCTGTTCAAATTAATGGGAAAACCTGCATTTTGATTTGGCCTGATTTGGTCTGAATCTGTCCTTGGAGCTGAGAAAACTGAGACACATTGTTGAAATTGCACCTATTTTTCTGAAGAGATCTCATCTCTTTTGGGTGGTTCATTAAAGTTTAACTTTTTCAGAATGTACTTGTACTTCTTAAGAAAGAAAAAAAAGAAAAGGAAGTGTTGTTGAATTTGGATGTGTTGTTATTTATAGGTTAATTATGCAATGGTTTTACTGGTCCAGTCCAATCTTAAAACTTTTCATGAGCTCAGGAAAAACAGCTCTCTTTTCTACTTTGTAACATCACATTTTTCAGAACACTCAGGAAAGTTTTAAAATTGTATGAGAATTTTCTCAGCACATGAAGCCTCTGAGATGTAGTGACAGTGTGGTGTAGCATGAAGTACCTTGAATTTGTAGTTAAGTACTTGAGTGAATGTACCTCTGCAGGCCATACAGTAGATGTACAGTACCTGTGCCCATATGATCTGACCAGTTTAATTAGGCTAGGAAGTGTGAGTGAATCCAGATTTGATCCAGCTTGTCAAAATACTTGTTTCATAAGAAGAACGTGGAGAATTTCTGCAGGCTTTGATTCCAGGTGAAAACATGAAAATCCCCTGCACATTATTACATGTTTTTTGTGCCACATGTGGTATCATTTTCTTTAGGCCCTTTGAAGTGTAAATGTATTTTTTCCGTGCCACTGAAGCAGCTTTTGAAATGAGCTGAGGGGGTGCATGCAGGTGTGTGTTTGTGCATGTTTACTTGTGTGTGTGCGTGAGAGACGGTGAAAGGGATGAAGTGTATTCATGTTCCCCATGCAGTCAATCCTCCTCCAGCTGTAGATGGCTGCTGTGATAGACAGCAGAGGTTGACAGGGAGAGGAAAGGCTGCTCGTCGTCCTCCCCATCGCCTCCTCTATCGCTCTCTGCATCAAATTGGAGCTGTCAGTCAATTCTCACCCGCAGCACAACACACTCTATCAGTCCGCAACAACCGCCGGAGAAAACGCGGTGGCGGCGTCAGCGTCTCTGCAACAAGCAGAGCAACTGTTAGAAAAAAGGAGGAAAAGTGGGATTATTTGATGAAATGAAATCAGTTATCTGTTTTTATAAGATAAATTGCTCTGTCCTTCATAAAGTTTCAGCTCCTCGGGCAGGGGAACAGCTGCGCGCCAGGTTTAAGACCAAATTCACTTTCACTTGACTTTCAGCTGCGGCTACATTATAATGTTGGAGCTTTCATTCTCAATTAATTTCCTTATAGATCATTTTAGTACTTTCATAAGAATTAAGGGGTATTTTTCTAGATTAGCAGGTTAGTGGATGAAGGAGAGAGAACGTCCTTCAGGCAGAGCTCCTGCCTTTAAACACCTCTGTTTCCCTGCTGAAGTGTTTTTAAAAGGATGAGGCTGATGCTATTTTATCTTATACTTAATGCGAGATTACATTAAGACAACAATGTGTTAGTCTCTCAATGCTTTCTGACTTCCTTACTCTTTATTGTAAACTGCATATGTTTGTATTTTAGACAGTCAGAAGAAAACTAAGAATACCAAATAATTGAGTGATCAAGTGAGAAGAATTGCTGCCGCAATATCCATCATCCCAGATCTAGTTATCACTTGGTAGTGAAATTTGTGGCATTGCCCATAATTAAAGATTATTTCAGTTTTTCACCAACAGCTGAATGAAATATTTATGTCACTTCTCTTCAGGTCAAAAGCATTCAGGGAAATGCAGAAAATCCTTGACTGATGGAGAAAGTATAGAGTGGAAGTGGTTTAATAAAAAGGAAATTACAGCAGCTCATTGTGAAGCTCTCACACTGCTGCCTCGTCTTCCTCCAGCTAAAACTTGGACATGCTAATCAAACTAATGGAGGAGGAAGTTTAATATACGTAAATATGCAGCTCTTAGAGCCCCAGTATGAATGTGATTCAATTACATCGGACCTAAAGGCCTGAATATTAAAGAGCAGTGACGACGAGACAGTCCGAGTCTCTCTGTGTGAACAGACAGGTCATCATTCATCCTCCAGTCTCTCTCATTCATCTTCTTACAAGCGTCACTACTGATACACTTGATACCTGCTGATAGTGTGTGTCACATTATGGTGACGTTTGTCAGTTTATACACTGACGTTGTGTAAACTAAATTTTTCTTATTGTCTAAAAAAATCCATGAAAAAAACAACTGTGAATGTAACTACTAACAAGTATTGTGTCTGTGTCAAAGGCTGATTTATCGTCTTCCTCTGTGCCACAGAGATCCATTGTTGTCCGAAATGATTGAAAACACATCAATGAGCCACACTGCCAAAATCAGAATCATTAGTGAATGAGACATAACTAAAGAAGTGAAAAACATCTGCAAGAACGTGTTAGTGTATTCATTTTATAGCTTCAACAAAATATAAGCTTTTGTGAATGTTGCAAGTGTCAGAAGCAAAAGTTCAAGATTAAGTTCTTATTTTTGATAGATCTCTTGATTTATCATTCCATGGGAAAGACAAAAATATAATAAATAAGACTGGTTCAGTCCATTTCAGCTAATGGATAATAATAAATAAGACCACCAGAATTTATTTCCTCCAACCTACCCCCTACTACTTTCTCAACCTCTGGCTTCTAAAGTAAAAAGACATAAAATGTTGACAGACAAACAACATATGGAGAAAATAAATAAATGAGAATAAGGGGGAAAAATAAATAAATTTCCTCAGAGACTAAACTGCTTTTCAGTGTGTTACGAACATAAAGATTAAATCTGTTCATGACATAAATTACACCCCACTTCATTACAGTAATAAAACAGTCAAGGCACAAACGAGCAGCAACACGCTAGACCTTCAGGCAGTGGTGCATCATGGGACTCTGTCTGTGCTGTGTGTGTGTGTGTGTGTGTGTGTGTTCTAAGCTTGTGTGTTTGTGTGTTTTGCAGGGTGTCTGACTACCAGCGTGTCCCCTCCTCAGTCCCGGTGGATCGCAGTCCTGTCAAACGGCCCCGGCCTTCATCTTCCTCCTCCTCTTCCTCCTCCACAGCAGCTCTGAGGATGAAGAGCAGTAGAGTGTCCAGCAGGAGCAACAACACACACACCTCCTCCTCTGACAGCAAATGTAAGAGAGATGCTGTGCTGTTTATGTTACTGAAGCTTTGAGACCCTGACCCTCTCTCCTAATGCCTCTTTAGGACAAACTTCATCTGACTCACTCTCAGGTTTTACTAATATTCTGTCACAAGTCAAGGAGCAGGGCCTGAGGATGGTCTGCCTGTCTGTCCAACAACTTATTTACATTAGCAAATATGTTTTGTAGGAAACACTGCTTGTAAAAAGGAACTGTTTAAAAACTAAACTGTTCACTAATAATGCAAAATGTTCTTACTGAATGTAGCTGAACTTGTTTGAGATCGGAAACATTTAGCACTTAAAAAGCCAAATGTTTTTCTCAGGAGTTGGTTGAAACCAAAGCAGACCTAAAAGGAGAGTAAATATTGTACTTTGAAATTAAAATGTAAAATGTCACTTGGACACAAACAAAACTCAAAACAAATGATAATGTACAAAACGAATCCTCTGACTGAAGACAGGACTTGCAGTGACAGGTTGACTTGCAGCGGTGAAAGAAGTATTCAGATCCTTTACTTAAGTAAAAGTACCACTACCACAGTGTAAAAATACTCCGTCACAAGGAAAGGTCCTGACTGAAAAATCTTACTTATACTTCGAGAAGTTACTAGTAAAAGTATATAAGTATAAGCAGTAAGTGTACTTAACCCTCATCCTACCAAAATATTGGACTACCTAGTCAAGAAGAAATGTTAATGTTTCAAATCATTATTAGTTACATAATTAATGTTATCTGAATAAAAAAACAAAAAAGCAACAGATAATTATTTTTTTTAGTTCATTTTCAGTTTAGTAAAATGAAAATAGACAGAGCAAAGAGTTCTGCTGCCCCATCTGATCTGACCCATGGCAAACATAGACTCAATACATCGTTACAGAAACAAAAAAATAGTTGTTATTAGGAACCTACTGAGTGACACAGTTATGAAAAATTGTAATGAAAGGTTCAAGCAAACTATCTGCAGTGATGGAAAACAGTGAGGAAAGAACATTTTTTAACTAACATCAGAAAATAACATACCAAAATAAACGTACTGTTCTGAAGCTTTTATCCACTTCTTGTCAAGTGATTATCAAGAGGCATCAAGTCCATTCTTCTTTCATTACAATATTTTTGAACTAGAATGATAATTGTACATTGTATCTTTTCGCCTGCAAACCTACGTGTTCGACTTTGGATGTTTTATTTAGACAAAGCTTTCCAAGGACTCAAAATCCACTGAGAGCCACATGAACCATCCAAATTCATGATCACTGGGGTTATGACCGCAATACTTCAAGTGTAAAGGACAAAAACGAGTATAAATATATAAATATTAAACTGTGAGTGCATTCTGCGAGTGTGGCAGAAATAGTTCAGGCAGTTGTATGGGTCTGAATATTAAAAAGCTTTTAACAAGAGAGGGCAGAGACACCAACACCCTGCGGCTGGCAGAGGTTGATACACAGGGGTGTTTAACGCCTCAACCCCTCTCCAATTAAAGCCTTTTAAATTTCAAACTCACACAAGAACCTCAACTAGTGTGTTCACATTTGTACACATTTGTGGCTGTAATGTTTTTTATTATTATTTTTTAAATCTTTACATCTGCAGCTCACATGAACTCATGTGGAAACCTGGAGCACTCGGAGGATCTTTCCTTTGCTAAAACCTTGCTCATGTTATCTCCAGCCTGTGTGATAGCTCGTCTCGGTGGTGGGGCCCCAGGGTGCTCGAGAGAAGGCGGGTAGGGGGGGTGCCAGATGGTCTCTTCATTAAAGGCTTCTGTACCACAGGGCTCTCCTTCCTGCTATAACCCAGCTGAGCCTATCAGCACTCGCAATTAGACTGAGTTAATAGTGCATGGCAAATAAGAATTGTTTATACTAGTTTATTACAAGCCTTAATAGTTTTTACTTCGCCCCATCACAAGAAAATTAGATTGTCTTTGCAAGCTTCCGAGGTCGAAAAGCTTTCAGGAGTGAAGTAGTTTTCAGGGTCGTTTGACGAGCGGTTGGTGGCACCAGCGGTCCATTACAGAGCACAGAGAGGGTAAAGGCTCATGCAATGGAAGGAGGTGGGAGGGCAGCGCTGAGAGTAGTTGATGGTGCAGGACCACAGGCCTGATGACTATAGGGGTCACTAGATGACATTTGCATTTGCATGGAGCTGTAAAGCCAGACTCATGCCCAAATTATGTTTTTAGCAAACTTGTAAAGGGAAAATCATCCAAAAACACATCAACAAGCTTGGTCCATGTTGGGTTTGGGTGTATTTGTCCTGTTCCCATGGATAACTGTTGGGTCCACATACTTTTGCTCACATACTTTTGTTTATTGTATTCGTATTGTCCCCATTCACCCATCTCTATGTTTATCTGCAGTGAAGATGGCGGAGCTACTTGCCATAAAGAGGGAGCTGACGGTGATCAAGGTTCAGATTGACGGCCTGTTGGACTGTGTAGACAAGATGGACAGACAGAGGAAGGATTGCTCAGGTACAGACAACAAGCAGTTAGGCAGCTTAATGTTCCTCACTACTGTTTAGCTGTCTAATAAAATGTGACAGACATTTTTACACCTGTACTGAAACCATGCATATGTTTTGCAAAGTTGCTGTGTATTAAGCTTCCAGGACCACCTTAACCACAGGCCGGTCTTCCATTTTACCATATGTATTATACTTTTAGGAAATATCTATCTTTAATATAAGAACACACATTTGCCATGTGCATTTACCATTTATGAAAGGGGAGGGAAATGATGGGAAACACTGGGAAGGAGGAGGCAAAAAAGCCTCCATCATATTCATTAAATATTGAATGTTCAAACTGATACACTTCTTTTTCTGAAAATACACACTCATTTTGAATATGATGCCTGCAACTGTTTCCAAAAACATGAAAGGTTTGAAACATTCAATGGACAAACAGATTAAATGGTAACAGGTACATACTATCATGATTGGGTATGAAAGGGGAATCTTGGAAAAGCTCAGTCATTGTCATGGAAGGATACGAGGTTCACCACTTTGTGAAAAAGTGCAAATAACACAGAAGTTTGAGAACGTTTGTGAACACACAGTTATGCAAATATATTCATGAAGCTAGAACAATGAAATGTTTTTACATGAAACCATTCAACCTTTATCAAAATAGCTGCCAGTTAATTTTCTGTCTATGGACTAATCCATGAATCGTTTCCATTGTCCTTGCATAAACTGTTGGGTAGTTTAAGTTATCACAAAATATATTTTATAAGCTCTGTATGTCATGTGTATAAAGCTGTCAGATAAATGGAGTGAAGTAAAAAGAAGAAGAAAAAACTCAAGTAAGAAAAATGTACCGGTGTCTCAAATTTGTACTTCACACACCAGAGGTTTCAGATATACGATGTTAAATCAGACCTGTCAATGTGAATCAAGTCCTTCATATCACAGGTGGATGTCACTCACTGGTGCAGATCCCAATTTTATTAAAAAGAACAATATCGACCTCAAACATCAGTCTGATCCAGGTTTGATTCACACAGAGAACGAACTCTGAACTGAAGTTTATTATTGCAAATGATCTGTGAGGGACCGGTGATGAAGAGAGAGTCGGTGTGTTTACCATCAGATGTGATCCGCTATCATGCTGCATCTGTGAGTAATGGTTCAATGACAAAACTGCCGCCAGCAGAGCGTTGATTATGACAGTGAGGTAAACAGCGATAAACACCGGCCTCATAACCTTTCATAAGCTTCCCTTCAGTGCTCAGCAGTTATCTTGTCGTCGACCAACTCTGTGTGTGTGTGTGTGTGTGTGTGTGTGTGTGTGTGTGTGTGTGTGTGCGTGTGCGTGTGCGTGTGTGTTGGTTTTATTTCTCTACCTTGGAAGAAGAAAATTTCCTTGCGAGGATAAAAAGATGAGGAAATTATCCAAAGTGACATGTTGACAGTCTTCACTTCTTTAGATGATTTTTCCCAACATAAATATTAGAAAACGTCTCTCCCTCACTGCTGATGATGAGGTAAAAAGGTGGTTTAGTGGAAATCTGTGTGAAAAGCAGCAGTGTGCTGTACATAAGTACAAATGTGAGGTACTTCGCCTGTGACTTTTACTATCACTATCTACTTCTACTCCACTACATCTCAGAGGGATATATTGTTTTTTATACTGCGCTACGTTTACCTGACAGCTTTAGTTACATTATAATTAAATTATAATTAAAAAACATTGCGTCCATAAAGACACTGTAGGATGGAAGTTAAATTTGCCAACAGGTTTAATTGCTTTAATTGTCACAATGGATGAAAAGAAAATAATTGTTTTTTAGGGCCTTTATTAGGCAGGAGACTGACAGCCTGTAGACCTCCAGGATACTCCAAAAACTCAAAGGTATAAAAAAAAATATGCAGAGCTCTATGAGCCATACTCCTGGCTTAATAAAGACTAGAATTAAGAATAACATAAAAAACAGACTCAAGAGGAAAGCTCACTGTTAAAGATGCGAGCGTTTCAACGGTGGACTCTGTCTCACCGGCTCTGCGCGCGTCACCTCCAGAGGAGGTTGACGATAACTCCGTCCCTGCATGTCGGCTCTTCTCCCCGTGGAGAGAACCCGGTTTACTACAACAAGGGTCTCCTATAGGGAGGGTGTCTTTTCGCAAAGTGGTGTCCACAGACGCATCCCTGACGGGTTGGGGGGCTCTGTGCGAGGGCGCAGCAGTGAGAGGGGTTTGGACGCCAGCACAACGAGGGCCCCCAACCACCACCCCTGAGTATTTAAGCCCCTTTTTTTTTATAATTTTTTTTCTCGTTTTTTTAGGGGCCCTTTTTTTTTTCAGGAGGACAAACAAAACAGGGGGGTTTTCCAAAAAAAAAAAGGAGGGGGACGCCCCCCTTCCCCCTTTAAAAATTTCTCTCCTCTCTGTTGCTCTGGTGGAGTGTTCTTTTTCTGTCCCTCAGAGCCACACATGTTCCAGGGCACTTGAACCTGGGGCCGGACCTTCTCTCCAGGGGAGGTCCTCTTGTGAGGGAGTGGAGATTGCATCCTCTGGTTGTGTCTCAGATATGGGAACGCTTCGGCAGAGCAGAAGTGGATCTCTTTGCCTCCGGAGCAAATACCCATTGTCCCCTGTTCTTCTCCATAACAGACCGCAGTGCTCCCTGGGAACAGATGCGCTTAGCACACACATGGCCCAACATGCTGCTGTATGCATTTCCACCAGTGGAAATGATTTTGTCTGTTCTGGAAAGGGTGCGCCAGCGGGGCCTTTCCCTGGTGGTGTTGGCTCTGGGGGGGGGGGGTGGTTTAGTGTAAAATAAATTTTTTGGTTTGTTGGGAGGGGGGGGCGCCCCCCTTTGGGGGGGTTTTCTTTTTTGGGGGGGGGGGGGGTTGTTTCCCCCCCCCAGGGGTGGGGGGCCCTACATGCCTACCTGTTGAGAGGTCCAATTTAATAGCTCAAGGTCTGCCCCCTAATGTGGTGGCAACGATCCAGAGTGCAAGGGCATCATCTACTAGGGGCCTATATGCCTACAAATGGCGGGCGTTTGAGGGGGGGGGTGGGGGCCGGAATGTACTCCCCTTTCCGGTGCTCTATTGTGGATGTTTTGACATTCCTTCAGGAGCTGCTGGATAAGGGTCTCTCTTTCTCAACGATTAAGGTCTATTTGGCAGCTATATCTGCATGCCATGTTGGTTTTGAGGGGTGACGCCAGGCGCTCACCCTCTCACTATGCGTTTCCTGAAGGGAGTCCGCAGGCTGAGGCCTGTGTTTAAACCCAGCGTCCCTTCGTGGGATTTAATGTTGGTGCTTGAGGCTCTTTATGGACCCCCATTTGAGCCTATTGAGTCTGTAGATATGAAATTTCTTTCATACAAGACTGCATTGCTGCTTGCTTTGACTTCTGCAAAGCGAGTGGGTGACCTTCATGCTTTGTCTGTGCATCCTTCTTGTACCCAGTTCACTCCGGATGGATCTAAGGTTACACTGCGCCCTAATGCGGCGTATTTGCCTAAGATTATCCCTGCAGCCTATAGCTCTATGACTTTTGAGCTCTTGAGCTACTGCCCCCTCCATTTGCATCTGAGGAGCATAGGAGGTTACATTCCTTGTGCCCTGTGCGTGCATTACGCACTTACATAGACCGCACTCAAGGTGTGCGTTTATGTGACCAGTTGTTTGTCTGTTTTGCTAATCCGGCTAGGGGCAAGGCGCTGTCTAAACAGAGGCTTTCCCACTGGATTGTGGAGGCTATCTCCCAAGCGTACAGCAGCAGGGGTCTTTCGTTGCCCCAAGGTGTGAGGGCACATTCAACAAGGGGCATGGCGGCCTCATGGGCCTTGTTTAAAGGGGTTTCTGTGAGTGATACCAAAGAAAAAAATATTCAGCCCGGCTATTCGGCCCCCCTTTGTACTTTTTTTGGTTTTTTTTTTGGTTTCCCCCCCCGTGTTTGGCCCCCCCCTTCCTTCTTTGTCTTTGTTCTTCTTTAGTTTAGTGGGTTTTACTCTGTTTTGGGGGGTGGTCTGGGGGGGGGTGTATATATCCCCTACAAAATATGTGTTTCATAGAATAAGTGTATAAAGAGGAAAAAAGATTTTAGATATAAATTTTTTTTTTTTTAGGGGAAAGAAAGGAAAGAACACCCTCCTTCCCCCCCCTACAGGGCCGGGCGGGGGGGGGGGGGGGTTTGGGGATTAAGGGTTGATTGGGGGGGGGGGTGTATTTGGGGGAGGGGGGGGGCCAACACCCCCCCCCCCCCCTCCTTTTTTTTAAGGGGGGGATTAGGTTTTTTTTTTTGGAACCCGGGGGGGGGTAATACCAAAAAATATTGTTTTTTACTCTTTCCCCCCCTTTGGGGAAAAAAATTTTATTTATTATATTTTTTTTTTTTTTGGGCTTTTTTAGGGAGGAGGCGGAAAACCCGTAGAACCCCCGGGGATCCCCAAAAACCTAAAGGTAAAAAAAAATATGCAGAGCTCTATCCATACTCCTGGCTTAATAAAGACTAGAATTAAGAATAACATAAAAAACAGACTCAAGAGGAAAGCTCAGCTCTTCCGGTGAGGAATGAGGTGATACAACAGAGAGAGAGTAGTTTGTATTCAGATCAGATCAACACTTTGAACATCTCTTCATGACCAGAACACAAAACATTTTGTAGTCTTGTATAAAACCTTTCTATTTCAGTCAGACATGATGTCATTGATGGTACTTTTATAATATGCGTGTGTGTGTGTGTGTGTGTCAGAGTGTCCTCAGAGCAGGGAGCCCAGTGTGTCTCCTCACCGAGGTTCAGTCAGCAGTCTGGAGAGAGAAAGTCCTGAACCAGGAGAGGCCAGTGAGGAAGAGCCGCTGCACTACCAGCACTACTACCCCCACAGCTACCCCCACAGGGTAAATATATACCACTGCTACCCCAGGGTAAAAAACACAACCACGGGAAAAAACCACCACCCCCACAGCTACCCCCACAGGGTAAATATAACCACTACTACTCCCACATCACCCCCACAGGGTAAATATATACCACTACTACTCCCACATCACCCCACAGGGTAAATATAACCCCACCCCCACAGCTACCCCCACAGGGTAAATATATACCACTACTACTCCCACATCTACCCCCACAGGGTAAATATATACCACTACTACTCCCACATCTACCCCCACAGGGTAAATATATACCACTACTACTCCCACAGGGTAAATACATACCACTAGTACCCTACAGCTTCCACCATAGGGTAAATATATCAAACTGATGCCCCATAGGTACCAATACTACCCCAGCAGGCTAAATAAGTACTACTACTGTCCCCAGAGTTACCCTCACATGGTGAATACTGTATATACCACTGCCATCCCCACAGGATATATAATTATCCCAACTACCTCTCAAAGTATCAACACCCGCACAATATCTACCCCAACTACAACCACATCTAACTTCTACAAGGGAAATGAGTATCTCAACTTCTGTCCCCCTTCTCCTGAGCTCCATTAAAGAACAACACTGCCCTCTTGTGGAAAATCTATTATTAACACCAATCTCTGTCATCTCCAGTATAACTGACGCGAGTCTGTTAGTTGGTTTCTTAAAATTTTTATTTTAGTTGAGTATTTGATTGAAAAACAATCCAAAGTTTTGGCTCTTTGGGATATACAACGATATGAAACTGAAAAAAGAAGAACTGAAAATATATGTGATGGACTGACTTTTATTTTGTCATTTTGTTTGTGTTACTAGTAGTTAAGAATCAGAAATGACTAGACAAATGAAGGACAAATGAATCTTATTATATAGCTGACGCAAAACTAAAATTAGGAAACAGATTATTTACCTGCCTCAGTCCATTCCTTCGCCTGTTTTTTTTACGTCTACTATATTCTTGTAATATATATCTCAGACTACCGCTTTAATTTGAAACAGTAATTGTGTATCATTGCTCCACACTGCACAGAGCAGCCCACAGATAATGTGCATAATCTGTGGTGGACGATGTGTTTACTGTCGCCTTGCAGGTCTTTTTTATTCAGCGCCTCACCGGTGTGAAGCAGATCAGCCGCTTGGTGGAACGGTGCTTTCAGTGTCTCTGTTTCTTTACAGGGAAACATAATGATATAGAATTAGCCTGCAGGCTTCCTACCTGCCTGACAGAGCGAAGCTGCCTCATTAATCTGAGCAGAGGCAGAGAGAACAGACCGGCCCTTAATCTGCTGCATTGTTCTTCTGACAGGAAGTGTGTGTGTGTGTGTGTGTGTGTGTGTGTGTGTGTGTGTGTGTGTGTGTGTGTGTGTGTGTGTGTGTGCAACTAACTGTAAGAACTGGAGATATTTTGTGGACTGTGGGTATAGATGACATGAAAATAAATGTACATTATGTGTACAACATCAGTGATGTTGTTGTTGTTGTTGATGATGATGATGATGATGATGATGATGATGATGATGATGATGATGATGATCCTTCCTCTGTGTTTCCAGATAAAGCAGCATCAGTCTGACCTGGAGGACGATCTGTAATTCTGTAGCTCAGGTATGAATTCTCACACTGAGACACTTTGTAGAACCTGACCTTTGGGTTTAGATGTTTCATCCCATTAAAGGATGAGGCTGGTGTTTTATTTTATAGTTTTTACTGTTAAAAAAAACATCTGTCAGTGCATCTCTCAAACCTTTTTGACTTTCCAGCCGTGTCTGTAGCTTTTCCAAGTCCATTGGTCCTACTGAAGAAGAGATTGTAAAGTTTCATCACGTTGGTCTTGAAACTGTTAACTGGTTTGCAGTGAAAGTTTAGTAAAGTAAATGAAGACTTTGGGGATCTCCTGACATCTCCTCGAGCACTACACCAGCAGTTTTTCATAACTCAGTAAAGTTTTGACATCTAACACATGGCACAAAATTGGGTGCAGACATTCAAACATTCATGGTCCACAGAGGATAAATTCTAATAACTTTGGATAATAATAACTATAGATGTGAGCTAAGCTATGTACTTGTTACAATCAACATTGACTACTGGTTTACACATGAATCACAGTCAGTGTTTCGCTGTGTAAGAGAACTGTGTTTGTCCGACCAAACTGCAACTGCTTCAAAACATTAAGTACATACTTGAGTTACGTTACATACGTAGCATGAAACATAGCAATGCTCAAGCACAAACTGCCTATGAAAGAGCTCCATGCCGTAAACTCACATCAACCTACTGAGCTCTT
The DNA here is from genome assembly GCA_946959425.1 of Argyrosomus regius. Classification (NCBI taxonomy): domain Eukaryota; kingdom Metazoa; phylum Chordata; class Actinopteri; family Sciaenidae; genus Argyrosomus; species Argyrosomus regius. The sequence continues at coordinate 23,372,016 of OX336886.1, forward strand.
TATTTACTACCTAACAGACTTAGAAAAATGTCAGAACTTTTTGGTTAAACTTATTTGGTTGATGGGATACATTATTTGATTTTTAAACATAAACCTATGTTCCCTGATGTTATGTTTAAATGCATGTCAGGTGGTCTTTGTTTGTATTGCCTTGATTGTCTACCTGGTGAATTTTCCTATTTCAAAGACTCTTTTATTCTCTTTCCAGATTCTTTCAGATCCTTCCCTCTCTTTCCACAAACAGAAGCTCAGATGGGTATAAGCTAGGATGGAAGATGCTTCAGAGAGGCGTTTGCAACACGAAATGCACTGGACTGACTCTCCTCCACTAACTCCTAAATCTGTCTTATATCTTTCCGTCACTCTCACTTTGATTTTTAATATGTTGCCCTATCTCCAGTCCACAATGACTATAATCCCCAAGGTGTTCCTGATACGTCACTGACTCTTATGCGCCATGCTAACATATTGACACATGGGATATTATAGCTTAACTTCTGTGTTTTTAATAAAGCACCATGCTGGTGTTTCGCATATTTTTCGAGAATGTCCTACGTTTCATTTACAATAATTTCAGTAAAAAAATACATTTTCTTTACTTGATGTAAGATGTAACATTGGCCCCATTATCATCCTAACCTTGCTTCCCACGTTGAACATTCTGATTGATGTTAATTAAAGTGATTAATTTTAATGAACTGACTTTACTTAACTGACTTTATTAAAGTCAGTGTAGCCGCAGCTGGCAGCTCCTTGTCACGCAATTTATTTTCATCAGGTGTGTTGTTACTATGTGTAACCAGATGTACAGAAGAGCATTATGGTTCTGTGTTTAAGGCTCAGTGAGCACAGTTTTACAACTCTCGGTGAATTACAGTGTAATTCATAATGAGATACCCTATAGACTGAACATTTCCTGCAATGGGCATTAACTCTGAATAAAAATGACTAAATAGTGGATATAAATGGGAATGATTACATTTTCCCATGTTTAGCATAGAAAACAGTTCAGTGGTTAAAACAGTTTGCTACATGTAAGCTAACTGAGCATAAACAGTTGATTGTGGTTAGCTCAGGTTAGCAGCTAAGACAGCTTGATCCAGGTTAGCATGAGGGTTTATTCTAGGGTCAACAATTAAGGTTTTAGTTCTTGTTCAATCAATGAACTCTGAGGTCTGATTTGAAAAGTTGTCATCAGATGAACGCTGAACTGAAGCCATTAGGGTTCATGTAGAAGGTCTATTTTCCAGGCAGGGAAACAGAGAATTTGATACTCATATGGCATGATAACAATGTGTTTACTGTGTAGCATTCCCGTGGAGGTCCATTCAATGAAAAAAAAAAAAACTCTACAGCATTGTATTTGGGTTTGCATTATAACTGTGTTTTAACTGGAATGTTGGATATACTATTTGTTTCTCACTTTTCCTTATTGTCAAAATTGAACTAATCCGTACATACTTGTTGGCACAATTTACTGTTCGTCCACCCTACCATCCATCTACTGGTCTGTGTTATCCTGCCTACTATTGACCAGATTGCCGTGAAATTTGAATGAATGTTGAATGGTATTGATACCACATTCCCTGTTTGTGTCTTTACACCATGTCTTTCAACCACAACAGTCCATTATTATGTAGTCATGCTGCATCCATCCAATTTGACTTGCATTTTATGACATCATGTTTGTTTTATGGCCTTGTGGGTGGAGAGCAAAGCCATCAACCTGTTGTCAAGTCAAACACATAAAGACTTTTCCTCTAATATGTTTACCCAGCTGGACAAGATGGACAACTGTGACTGACTGTAAATATGTTCAGAGCTTTCATGTAAAATATTTGTCAGTTTAAAAAATGAAAATATTTATGTGTACAGTAGTGGCTCTTTATACTCAAATATTATTTCAAACATTTAAAAAATGATAGGAAAATGTTTTAATAAGAAATCCTGTAACTTGCAGGTACAGATGAATCATTTTGGAAATATGACGACACTTCATTTGCCTTCACTGTAGTCTCTGCTGTTTGTGCTTTTGTGTTTGTCCTCAGTGCTAAATGTATGTAATCTATTTCAGTGTGGGTGTAGTAAAGGTATTTTTCATAAAACAAATGTGTGGTTGGTGCTTTGTGTGTGTGTAATAATCACAAGATTGCCTGTTTATGTACTACTCATTTAAATTGCTTCATGGACTCCAATAGTTCCTTCTCTTCTCCGCCTCCAAAGGGAGACCACAGGTCAAAGTTTTTTGTTTGTTTTTTAATGCTTAGGTATCTATTAACCTTTCCGCCTGTTTGCAGTTTTTGTGTTAAACTAAGCTTACTGGCTGCTCGTTGCACCCTTTTAACAGGCAGAAATGAGAGTGGTATCGATCTTCTTATCTAACTCTTGGCAAGAAGGCAAATGATTTTCTTCCAGCTCACTATGTTTGAACTGTGTTAAGTTTGAAAACCTTGAAACCAGCTGAGTGTACCTGACTCCACCTGCAGGTGGATCAGAAAGTTCCTGTAGCAGCACATAAAGTTGTGAAAACATGTCTCTGACTCCTAGACCATTGGCACCATTCAAGTTCCCAGACAACACCACCCTAATTGGACTGATGCCCAATGGGGATGAGTCCACCTACTTGTGAAGGATTGACCATCTAGTGACCTGGTGCAGTCAGACCAACTTGGAGCTCAATGCTCCAAAGACAGCAGAGATGGTCGTGGACTTCAGAGAGGACCCAGCCTCATCTGCCCTGATCACCCTGTATGACTCCCCTGACAAATTTTGCACATAACCTGGTGAATACTTTGCACATTCCAGCTCTTTTCATTAAAAAATTAACATATTGTACATATATTAATAATATCTGTTTATGCTTCTTGACATGTTCGTACTCGATTGTTTATCTTCTTCGTTTGTTATGCACCAAAACACTGAAGCAAATTGCTTACATATGACAACTTGGCAATAAACCTGTTTCTCAATTTGTTTCTAAAATTTAAGAAAAAGTATAGAAATGTTTCAGAGGTGTTCAAAAACACATAATATATATTGAAACAACAACTGCTACAATAAAAATCTAATCATATGACAACACTATAATTAAAGATTAACTTTCCATTCAGGTTTTATATCATATTACATTGTCTGTGTTTTAATTAAATCAGTTGGACCTTATCATGTACAAACAGTTTAATGAATCTCAATCAAACACTGGAGCACATGTTGTTGACTTGTTTTAATGATTCATTAGAATCAGGACAACCTTTGGTTTAAGGACTGTTTGCAGTGCATGCTGGGTAAGAGTGTTGGAGCAGTGGGCGTGTGCAGTGATGATACAACTGGTTGGATGAGTTTTCAGATCTGAATGAACACGCTGCAGCAGAGAGGTACGTTCACACAGAGGTAAGGCTTCTCCTGCAACAAACTGAAACTCACTGAGACGCGAGGTTTCTTCACACTAACGCTCTCCAGAAGGTGGATTTTAAAACACTTTACACGTGTTTTGTCACCATTTGTTCAAGATTTATCTCTGATCTTTTTAAGCTCAAGCTTTTTAAGGTTTTTTTCTGTTCCCATTTTCTGTACTTTTTAATCTTCATGTGCATGTTGCTGATTACTCTTCACAGTTTCCCTAGAGAGGCATGAGCTCAGAGTTTCTCAGTCTTTTGGGTTGAGGTTCATTTACAGACAAAAACATGTTTTTTTCACGGACTGGTTCATCTTCTGTCAGACTGGTGGAAAGAAAACACCCGATATACACACTTCACTTTGCCTATGTATGTCTATTCACCAGAAGTTCACATTGGGTAAAGCCTCATGTGCAAAATTAAACATAAGTAATGTAAGTCATCAACTGGAAGTTTTATGGTGATATCTGTTTCACAGAGGAATTTGTTCAAATATCATTCATAGATAGATTATATAACATTTTATTCCTAAAAACACAGAAAATTTATATTTTTTCATGGATGTTGACAGTATCTAATGCAGCTACACTCTCGGGATCATGAGATTTTGAAAACAGGAAGAGACGAGGGTCAGTTAGCTTAAAGTCCTGGTTTGTTGGTCCAATATTGATTCTTTTTTAAATTCCTGAAATAGATTGAACAGATTCCTGTAATGTGACTCAAATATATGTGTTGTTCCATACTGTGGTAACAGGAAACCCAGCGAGACTGTAAATATAATTTGAAGGTCCTACAGCTGAAGTTTACCTGTGCACACCTGTCCATCAGATCATGGCAGCAGCGGAGTCCAGCCCTCTGACCACTCATGTGCTGAACACTGGAGATGGTGTCCCAGCAGCCAGGATGGCTCTCAGCCTGCACCGACTTGACTCTAAGCTGATGATCTGGAACATGCTGAGTGTCGGGTAGGGTTTGAACCCGTGGACAAAATACATCTCTGCACTGCTGAAGCTTCAGTCAAGGAAACAGATAACATCTGTATCTGTGATTTTGAGGATTTTTTGAGTATTATTATAGCTTGTATTTCTGGAGAGACCTTTGGAGGGTATTCAATTAACTTTAATGTAAGTGTGTTTTTTTTTTTGGTCAAATAAATACCTGGTGGCCAGATGAGGATGGTTGTGTCAAGCTAAGTCATAGTAAATATTCCAGACACCAGAGAGCTACAACAGAGCTAAATGTGGAGAAGATACTGAATTTTAATATTAAAAATGACAATGTATTCTTTGTAGGAGAAGATGAAACTGAAGGCAACCAGTGGAGAGTTTTTCTGAGTTAGAGATTGAAGTTAATAATTTAAAACAGTCCTTCTGAGCTGTAATGAAACTTTTCAACTCAGCAGTTTAATGATTTATAGGACAACAAATCAAGATGGCCGCTGCCCAGGACTCATCAGCCGACAAGCTTTCACTCCCGGCATGTACAAACTGCGCTTTGAGACGGGTTCATACTGGGAGAATCTGGGTCAGACCTCATTTTACCCATACGTAGAGGTGAGCCTTCACTATCACTTACAAACACAATATGTTTAAAGTAACTCAACTGAAATTTCTTGTATTTAGACATACAGTAATAGATTGTCAAACCAAATTCATGTGAGTGTGTGTTTCCAGGTTGTGTTTACCATCAGTGACCCTGAGCAGAGGTTCCACCTCCCCCTGCTGATGAGTCGGTTCTCCTACAGCACCTACAGAGGAAGCTGAGAGCTCCGAGGACGACGAGCTGCAGGCAGAGCACGACAGAGATGGTTTCTGTTGTGTTTGAGTAGATTTTATGACTCTGACTCATCAGTCATATCTTGTCTTTGGTCCAGTTGCAAATTTTTGTTACACTTGTTGACTGTTGAGTAATACTTGAGTATAGAGTACAATGCGTATACACAGTATATATACATAAATGTATTTAACATATATATCTTTTTGATGTTATTTGTAATAACACTGCAAACCAAACTATTCTTTTGAAATAAAATATGCATCCAAACCTCTGATTTATCTGTTTCTGTCATCACTGTGAGCACCTGTGAAGCAGCTTTTGATTTCTATATCTGGTTTTCTGATTTTCTATTTCAGTTTATTTTAATAATTTAATAATCTTTATAATCAGAAATGTGAAACATTTACTGGCATATAGAGCAGCGATAAGCGATAAATTGAAAAAATTGCCTGCAGATCAATAATAATAATAATAATAACACTAATAATAATAATAATAATAATTATTATTATTATTATAATAAATAAAAAATAGCTCTTATGGCAGCAAGTAAAAAAAAAGGCTAACTAGAGAACCTCCCACCTTGAACCAATGGAAAAATATAATAAATAACATATACAGTATGGAACGCATAACATTTAGTTTGAGATTACAGAAGCAAAAGGGAAAAGAATACTGGGCTGAATGGGTTACATATTTAGTTGATGCAGAGTGTGATGGCTGAAACTGTAGTAAACATAATTGTGAATTAAAGTGTTTCATCCTGACTAATATTCCTATGTGTATTATTCAATGTGACTGAATGATGAATGTTTTAAATCTTGTATTTTCTTCTCACAGACTGTGATATGTATTTATGTATTTATATGTATCTTGTTCAGTTTCTACATGTAACATTAGAAATATCTGAGGAAAACGCACAGTCACGTCATGTCATGTCATAATTTGAGTCAGTCACGTGATGCTCTGGTCACTGTTACGTGAGGTTGAAGAAAGTGCCTTTCAGTCTCAGCCAATCAGAGAGAAGGTGTACTGTGAGGACCCCCGTGTTGGCTTTTATGATGCCTGAATGTAATAATCTAATTCTAAACGAAATTAAATACGTTTACGCGTTTTTCGATTAATGTTATATCTGTTTTTGCACTATACTTACAATTTTGTGACCTAAATGAATTGTATACTTATTAAACATTTCCCTTTTTACAATTATTTCCGACTGGCATCTGAGAAGAGTGTTTCGGGCCTTTACATCATCCTCCCGTTGACATTACATGCCGTTGCTGTTGTTCAATAACATTTGTAGTTCTGTAGTTCTGTAACGATGAAGCTCAGCGGAGAAAATTAACTTAAAACTTTGTGCTTTTGACTGAAGGACTGGGCACAGGTCTGGGGGAGGATGTCTCAGCTGCTGAGGCTTCTCTCGGCGGCCGCCCTGCCTCTCTGCCGGGCTGGAGGAGCCCGGGCACGGTTCTCCGCGGTGACGGCAGGTCGACTCTTCACAGCCGGATACGGAAGCTCCGCAGCCTCGGTAAGTAGTGAATGTGGAGGTTTTCTGGACTAACTGTTGCCTATGACATGCACGAGTCTATCTGTGACCTGAATTTAGAGTTAAAAGTTATATTTAAACTAAAATGTGTTTGTGCAGAGGGACAGACACCGACCACTAGCCAAATCCCACTTAAAAAACATTTAACTCTCTGATCTTTTGCTTCATAATGAAATAACATACTAACTAAAACTTCATGTAGAACCTCACCTGCCTGGTTATAATCTACTTTTTAATTCGGCACAGATCAAATTCAGCAAATAACATTAATTACAAGAGAAAATAACTTTATTTGTGTGGAGATGCTATAATAAATGTTTAAGAAGCTACTACTACTAATAAGCCTGCTAGCTTAATAAACTGCAGGTAAAGGTCAAATGTCAGAGTATAGTGACATGTTGTGAATTTTTAGTATTTCAATAAATAAAGTAGAATAACTCGTAAAAGTTGTTTAGGAGTCGTTAGCTAGCCCTAGCATGAACTCGTTTAATAAGCAAGTGTGAAAGAATAGCTTCAGTCATTCTGCCTTTACAAACCACAAATGGCTCACTAGTTCAGTATTTGTGCAACCTGTCAATGTCAAGTCTTATAGCAGTTTTAATCATCACTAACTTTCCCCTATTTTACTCAGCTCTAATCTAATTTGGGCAATGATTCAAGGATAAGTTTACATTTGTAAGGACAAGCCTTAATACAGTCGGTCACATAGCACGCATTTAGCTAGCTGTGATAGTTTACATTATCCATACCTGATTACTTCTTAAGGTGCATTTAATGTTCAAAGTTGAGCTGAAGTTCATGAGTTAAATTGTTCAATCGGTGTCTTTATAACCAAATTTCTGCTTACTGTCCATTTACTGCAGCTCAGAGAGGAAACATTGTATGTGACACAGAGGGAATTTGTCACTGAAGTAACTAATTTAGGAAGATGCCCACTTTGATTTGCCTAAATGAATGAATATATCAGCTTCAGATGAATTACATTTTATTCATGGCCAGTATAGACAGGAGGAATGAGTAAACAATAACTCTTTCAATGCACAAGTCAACATTTGACTGTTGTATTAAGATATAGTTTAAAAAGTGACACTATTCTTTACTTAAATAAAGACTGCATGTAATATCAAATATGTTTTTAAATAATGATTGTTAAAAGACATCTGACAACATGGGCTCATATAAATGTGTATATATATATATATATATATATATATATATATATATATATATATATATATATATATATATATATATATTGGAATGAGGAGTCATGAGTTGTTTTTCAGCAGACCCTCTCAGGTTGTCGTGTGTATTCAGCGGACTCACTTTTTTTTGGTTTTGTGGTCTTTTCCAGAAGGCCTGTCGGACTCCAGCTAACTTCCTGTCCTGTCGCAGATTCCAGGCAGCTCAGCGACGACTTTACTCCACTGAACCCAAAGGTGAGAGCAGCTGTGTATCTAAAGCAGTAAAGGTGGATGTTGTGCAGGTACGGGGCAAAAAGCAGCAAACAAAGTAATAGAAGTTGTGTGATTTTTTTTTTTTTTTTTTTTTTTTGACTTACGAAAACATCCATGTGAACAAAAAGCAGCTCCTTCTACATCCAGGAGATCATATGACGCTAGAAAACAGTACAGAACAGTTTATGTACAGAAAAAGTCTGAGCCAGTGTAATAGGTTAATATATGTGAAATATTTTGATGAGTTTGGAATTTCACTGAAAGCAGAAGACTGTTACTGACAGATGTGTGATCTAACAATGAGTTTCAGATGGTAAAGGAGGAGCACCAGGAGGGGGGAAGAGAGGAGGTAAAGGAGGTGGAGGAGGAAGAGACTGGTGGAGCCGAATGCAAAAGGTATGTCAAACCTCCAGGAACTGTTTGAGAAAGTGAGATGCTTGTCAGTGTAGTTGAACTGAAAGGAGAATTAAAGCTCTAATTTAAGTGACAGATTTGATGTAACAACCTCTACTTTTTTAAAGTTTTTGTGACATTAAACAGTCGAGAAACGAACAGTTATTTGGGGAGGAAGTATTTTTTTTGTCTGAAAGATATTTTTCACAGAAAATTTAAAATTTTGCCTTCAGTGAAGTAGAGTAAAGAAAAGTGAAAAGAGTTCATTGCCAAGCAAATTTTTAACTTACAAAACATTTGTTTTGGTATTTGGTGCAAATTTGCAATAAAAATAAATATTTCTGTTCTCTGTATGGAGAGCTCCAGTAGATGCCCCGCGTGTCTTCATCACCTGACTGTTTGTGTCTGCTGGTCTTCAGGGTGACTTCCCCTGGGATGAGAAGGATTTCCGTTACTTGGCGGTCACCATGGCCGGAGTCAGTTCAGTTCTGCTCTACTTGTACTTCAGAGACAACGGCAGAGAAATCAGCTGGAAGGACTTTGTCCACCGCTACGTGAGCAGAGGAATGGTGAGGAGCACTTTTACAGATGTATCATCCATTAGGAGGTTGGACCTCTGCTGCTAACTGTCCTGCATTTACTGAATATGTTGAGCAGGAGACTTGAATAGAAAGATTTTTTTTTCCTGTCCAGGTGGAGCGGTTAGAGGTCGTCAACAAACAGTACGTCAGAGTCATCCTGGTGCCAGGAGCCGACACTGAAACGGTGAGAAAAACAACTGAAATCTCTTAATGTCTCTTCAAGCCTAAAACCTCATTTTTACAAAGAGTTCTTACACCTGAAAACATGTTGGATGATCTTTTTATGATGCATTTATTTGACGTTTCATTTAATCATGAAATCACATGTGACCTGCAGAGCTATGTTTGGTTCAACATTGGGAGTGTCGACACATTTGAGAGGAACCTTGAGGCGGCGCACATGGAGCTTGGCCTGGAGCCGTCCCACAGACCGGCCGTCGTCTACAGCACTGAGAGCGACGGGTTGGTTTAATACGCAACACACAAACATGCCCACTGTCCTCCTCAGTGTCTGTGTTATGAAAACCAGTGTCAACAGCGGTCATGTTGTGATATCAAAGAAGGACGTATGTTTCCTTCCTCCCCACAGTGATAACCTTCCTCTGTCTTCCCAGCTCTTTTCTCATCAGCATGGTTCCCACCCTGCTGCTCATTGGTTTCCTGCTATTTACCCTGCGGCGAGGACCAATGGGAGGAGGCCCCGGCGGCGGGAGGGGCGGGCCCTTCAGCATGAGCGAGTCGACAGCAAAGATGATGAAGGATAACATCGAGGTGAAGTTCAAGGACGTGGCCGGCTGTGAGGAGGCCAAGCTGGAGATCCTGGAATTCGTCAACTTCCTGAAGAACCCACAGCAGTACCAGGACCTCGGAGCCAAGATCCCCAAGGTGAGCACAGGGCTCCAATCTTTGTCCACCTATTAGTATTTTTAAATAACTTGTATTAAGATCATTTACTGCAACTTTAATCAACATATTTGTGTCTGAACATGTCAAAGCTTATAAGTAATTAGAAAAACTAGGACAGAAGTTTTAAATATATGTTTGAAGTACACTGTCTACATTACATGTTTGTCCACCAGATATTTATTAAAGCTTGTCACAGTTCTTTAAGAACCAAATCTTAACTCTCAGATATTAACAATAAACCTCAAAAACAATCAGCATATACTATCTTTCAGACAGTGACATTTTTGACTATTTACCTGTCATTGAACACACCATCACAGGGCTCGGCAGTAATAATTGCCAGGTTGCTATTGGCAACCTTTTTGAGAATGGGGAAACCAATTCTTGGCCTTTAGTTTCCATCAGTGTAAACGACTCTTTAACACAAAAAAGTGACAGTAACCAGCAAAACGTTCACCCAAAATAATAGTTTGGAATAGTTTTGGAATGTTTTGAAACTTGTTTTGTCCTTTGATGGTCTCACATGAGAGTTAAATCATTCAGGCAAGCAGAGAGAGTGGAGCCTCACAGGTTTTTGACCTCTCTCTCTGTCTCTCTTTTTCTTTGTAACGATGATATTATGTTAGAAGTGGATATGGCTTTTGTTTTGTACAGATTTATTTTCTTCAAAGTAAAGAATTTAACTTAACGAGTAGTCTTGTGGATTTCTTGGTTAAGAATACGGACAAGAGGGACGATTACAGCGTCAGGCTATGGCTGCATTGAGTGGAAACCTACATAGTGGAGGGGTGCTTTACTTCCTGACATTATACATACAGTTGTCCTGTGGTGTTTCAGGGTGCTGTGCTGTCTGGACCTCCGGGGACGGGGAAGACTCTTCTGGCTAAAGCCACAGCCGGAGAGGCCAACGTCCCCTTCATCACCGTTAATGGCTCTGAGTTCCTGGAGATGTTTGTGGGCGTCGGTCCTGCCAGGGTGAGTGAAGGAAACCAGATCAGACATCAGCCAGACCACCAAGTCTTCTCTGATCTGTGAAGAATCGACTTTGATGGACAATTGAGGAGAAATTTGAACACATTTCCAAAGCGGCTGTTATGATTTCACACAGAATGGAAACAGAATTGTTGATGAAGTTTTGTCTGCCACAGGTGAGGGACATGTTCTCCATGGCGAGGAAGAACGCCCCCTGCATCCTCTTCATCGACGAGATCGACGCTGTCGGGAGGAAGAGGGGTGGAGGGAACTTTGGAGGCCAGAGTGAACAGGAGAACACCCTGAACCAGCTGCTGGTGGAGATGGATGGTGAGCTGGAGAGAAACTGAAGTCTGATTCTTCAGGATTTAGATTGTTGACATTTTAGGCCTTAAATGTGTTAAATAATTGTTTGTTTGTGTTTCAGGTTTTAACACGGCTACTAACGTGGTGGTCCTGGCTGGAACTAACAGACCTGACATCTTGGATCCTGCACTGATGAGACCGGGACGATTCGACAGACAGATCTACATAGGTAGAGTTTAACTCTGAGAGCTGATTGATGCTTCTGGTGGAACTGAGAGTTGTCTCTCTTTTTTTATTTGGTTTTTATTTTTGTGTCAATGTCAATTCCAAAACACACACAAGAATAAAACATTAGTTTATGGCTGCAACTACGATTATTATGATTATTATACTGTTAATCTACTGATTAACATGATCTTTAAAACATCAGAAAAAAGTTTGATTGAAATAAAAATCAGTAGAAGACTGAGAGCTTTTCTTTTCTAATGTATGAACGTCTCTTGTCTCCTCTCAGGTCCTCCAGACATCAAGGGCAGGGCGTCCATCTTTAAAGTCCACCTGCGACCGATCAAACTGGACCCCAACATGGACAAAGATGTTCTCGCCCGGAAGATGGCTGCTGCCACACCGGGATTCACGGGTATGTTATCATCTGTCTCAGTGTAGTGTTTCATCATTCATACTGTTAGAGACGTGTAGACGTCTGTGGAGGAAACTGAAAGAAAAGAACAAGATTCAATTTTGTACAGTTAACTTTATAGTTACAGCTTAACCTCTATCATTCTACCAACATCTGTGGCCAACACTACCGTCTTTCAGAGGCTGTAGCAGCCTCAGTTTTAGACCTCAGGCATCCACTGGTATTGTGTCATGCTAGTTTGTTGGGGAAGGTGACTAAATAATGCTCCAAAGTCTGGCTAAACTTTGGCGAGGGAAAACTCTGCGATTGCCATTCTCAAGGGGGTCAATTGACGTCTCCCCTCAAGACATCTGAATAAAAATGTTCTGCAGGTACACAGGAGTCTCCTCTTTACAGACATGCACATTTCATTCTAATCCACTGCCGCTCTGGAGGAAGAAAGCATGCAAGCATTTTGTTATTTTTTTAGTGTATCTGAATATTCCTGCATACCCTAAACAGTATTGGAATTGCATAAATTTGGGTCTGACTGGAAAGCAGACTCTTGTGGATTCAACGAGTCCAGTTGTACTCATGTGCGATGATGTCAGTCCACATAGTAGCCATTTCATTGTAGATTTATGACTAGAAAAACATAACACACAGTGCTGAGCTGCATCTCAAATGGCTCTTCAGGATCCAGCTTCTGATTATGTATTTTTCTTTGTATTCTCTGTGCATGATTAGGTGCTGACATCGCTAACGTCTGTAACGAGGCAGCACTGATCGCTGCCAGACACCTGAACCCGTCTGTCAACGCCAAACACTTCGAACAGGCCATCGACCGAGTCATCGGAGGTCAGTGTTTTTATGAATTCTCACCAGTTTCCAGTCATCATAACTTTCCCTGTTTCATAGTCTACTAACTGTATCATTGTGATGCCATCAGAGTCTCAGAGTCTCAGTCCTGTTTGTGTTTTCAGGTCTGGAGAAGAAGACTCAGGTCCTGCAGCCCACAGAGAAGAAGACTGTAGCGTATCACGAGGCCGGTCACGCCATCGTGGGCTGGTTCCTGCAGCACGCTGACCCCCTGCTGAAGGTACAACTTCTGTCTGTAACTACTGACACTACTGTCTGGACTGCCTGTGTTCATACATGTTCTTCACATGGTAACAAAACTCGATGTGTCAGGATAAAACTTTTAATTATCAGAATAAAATAAGTAATTTATTTTTTTTTATTAAATATGACCTAATTTCATTCATGTTCATAAAAACATCATGAATCATTGGCGACCCCTAGTGGGGATCGGGGCCCCCAGGTTAGAAACCAGTGCCTTAAACACATGTTGTGTGTGTGTCCAGGTGTCGATCATCCCGCGGGGGAAGGGTCTGGGTTACGCTCAGTACCTGCCCAGAGAGCAGTACCTGTACAGCAGGGAGCAGCTGTTCGACAGGATGTGCATGATGCTGGGAGGCCGCGTGGCCGAGCATGTCTTCTTCGGCAGGATCACCACCGGAGCTCAGGACGACCTGAAGAAAGTCACACAGTCCGCCTACGCTCAGGTACGCGACACACACACCTGCTGCAGGTCCTGTTTGATTCTCAAGTTGTTTTTCCTGCTGTGACGCCTGGTTCTCCACCCTGACTCCCCCAGGTGGTGCAGTTTGGCATGAGTGAGAAGGTGGGCCAGGTGTCGTTCGATCTGCCCCGGCAGGGCGAGATGGTGATGGAGAAGCCGTACAGCGAGGCCACAGCTGAGCTGATCGACGAGGAGGTCAGAGAGCTGGTGGAGCGAGCGTACCAGAGAACATTGCAGCTCATTGAGGACAAGAAGGAGCTGGTGGAGATGGTGAGAGTCTGATACAGCATGTGGTTTCCACGGGTTACAGGTCCAAGTCTCCTGGTCATAGATATTTAACGGGTGTCTGTGATTTCAATATTTTAGAGTTCCAGGGAAGAGGATGATCGATAGACTGACAGATACTTCACTGTCAGTATCGATAAATAATGATCCGATATTTTACTACATCTGTGTCTAGTGAATCTTAGCTATTGCTCTTAAAGAGTAACATTCAGTGTGGACCTGATTCTCTAATGGTTTCATGTCTGAGTGACTAATTGGACAACATTGGACATCGGTCCAGTATTGAGTGAGAGGGCTGCAGCCACAAAACTATCAGAAACGTAATCCTCCTGGAAAATCGCGTGTGCTTTAGAATCAACCGTCTCTCTGGACGCTGCTCTTTACTCTGATTGGCCGGATGGAGGTGTGCCTACTCATGTTACAGTAATAACAGCATTTTAAGGATAATCAAAGGATGTTATTTTAGTATTTTTCCATGAGTCAGAGGAATTTCTATCAGGAAATTCCCAGTACTGATTGTTGATTTTGCCCTCAGGTTGGACAGCGTCTCCTGGAGAAGGAGGTCCTGGACAAGGCGGACATGTTGGAGCTGCTCGGCCCGCGGCCGTTTGAAGAGAAGTCGACGTACGAGGAGTTTGTGGAGGGGACGGGAAGCTTCGAGGAGGACACAAGTCTGCCAGAGGGCCTCCGAGACTGGAACCAGGAGAGAGGAGGGGAGGCCGAGGAGTCGAGCCCGACTCAGGACAAGCAGCAGGCCGTGTAGAGAAAAGAAAAAACAGACGCTTCACATCCCAGCTGCAAAAAAAACTTCAGTGCTGACTCAGTTTCACAGAGCCTGGGAGGTGTTGGAGGGGGGGTTGTTTTATAAATTATTTCCATAAATTAATAATTCATGCCCTCAATTTACTTTGGGTTCCCCAGGTTAATAATTCAAACACTCAAATGACTAAAGTCATTACAAATTACCAGCAGCAATTCTCAGTGTCATCCAATTTGTCCCTCTGTGGATTTGAGTCATTTTGTGGACATATTTCAGTTTCAGTTTTTCTTTTTCAGATAGATTTACAAAAGAGACGAGGGGTCAAATCAAGTCATTTAAGAGCAGTGATTGTTAATTAAAGTAATGTAAACCTATAAATAACTCATTTGAGGGAATGTTTGGTCAGACGTTTTCCACCAGGCTCTGTACAGTCTCCTGTCGATGAGACTGAGGCTGCGATCAGTTTGTTTTTTCACCGTTCAGACTCCAAACCGCCTTAAACAGGAGACCAACCAACAACAGACTGTTTTTACTATTCCTGAAGTGTAAATGATGCACATTTAGTGTGCGGACAGACTGATTCTTATTATTTATTTAATAAAAAGGGAGTTCTGCTCCCTGACTGACATTCTCACGAAGAAGAGTGGAACGCAGTCTGAAGAACTTCTCTGCAGCCAAATGAAAACATTTCTATAGGTTTAAATATTTTGAGAATTGATGTGAAGTTTCTTTTGTTCTTAGAATATTTCAAGGTTCTTGCTGAACATCTAACTCTGTCCACAACACCACATCGATGCTGGAATAATGACGACTCAGCAGGAAGCTGCTACATCGCCAGCCCACTGACTGATGGGAAATATTTCAGTTTTCATACTGAATGATTTCTGCTGAGAAATTATTTATTTAAAGGAAAAATCCCCCTTAAACATTTATACAAGATCTTTAGCCTCAGCACATTTTTCCCAAACTGAATTCTGCCCATAGAAAAGTTTCATTTTATTATTATTATAAATCAACCAATTAGATTTATCTTACTAACCAGGACAATCTGTGTGGCATCAGGCGGATATCTCTTTTGCCTCTGTGAAAAAAATGATAAACTTTATAAACATAAATGACGCTCTGTTCCACTTTATTACAGCGTGATTTCTCTCCTAAACTTCTGTAAAAATAAGATAAAATACAACATCATATCATCATATGTGAGACTGAGTCACTGGGTAAAAAAGATTTTTTTATAAAAGCCAATTGGAATTTAAGATTTCTTTCCAATTTAACAGAAACTGACATTTCAGTGAAATCTGCACAAAATTTAAGACCTTTTATTTACATCAATTTTAGACTTTTCAGGACTTGTAGAAACATGTTATTGATGTATAATAATAAAAATCACACAAGCCAAAGTTCAAACAGTATTAAGAATTCAGACAAGGCTTCCATCTAAACGCTGAAGTGAGACTACTATACTAAATAAAAGCTATCATTGAGAGTATCTATAGGGGGATTTTTTCACATTAATGTCATTAGTACAGTTGTACAGCAGGTGGCGTCCTCACTGTCAACAGCAGGAGGGTTCGACTGACTTAATGAAACGAAGAAGCTGCTTAATCTGAACAGACTCTGGTCTTTAGTCGCTGTAGATCTTAGTAACTAAGTGAAAATATTAAACAGGTTCATCAGTCGAACCCTCCTGTACGTGAACTGTGTTTAACGTGTTTGCTGCTGAAGCCCCCCACACTCCTGTGACCTCACGTTACGACACAAGCATAGAAAGTTGTATGAATATATGTAACTTCAGTCTTCTGTGCTGTTTAGCAGCCGTCAGTGATGTGGTAAAGTAAATCTTCACCTCTCGTGATGAAAAGCTCAGTTTGAAAGTTGTCAAAGCACGAGAGCGGCAGAGAATAATACCCAGCTTTGTTGGAGAGACTTGGGAAACTGAGCTCAGAGGTGAAACAATAAATAATGAATGTTTAATTACTGCAGAAGAAATAAATAAAAGGCAAGCTACTCTGGAAGTGCAGTTAGCTACAGTTAATGCAAGAGGCTAATTTTCTTTATTACTTTCAGTCGGACTGAAGTGATTCATTCAAACTGAAGTGAATTAGGAGGCTGCAGGTCTCCGTTTGTTGGATGCTGTTTTACTGGAGTCACATTTCCTGAATCTCTACAACGTCAGCAGGACACAATCAGAGAGACACAATATGTAAATAAGGTTAACGACGAGCTCACCTCGCTGCAGTGTCCTGGTGTTCACGTGTGACATCACTGTTGGATGTGGTTACAGGTACGACAGAGCACATTTCAGAGGTGGAACAGGGTTGAAACTTGTTTATTTTCTTAAAGTTTGATTGACAGTATGCTCACAGTTATTACGATTATTTAGTTGGACATTCTTCCTTCAAGCAAAACAACCAAACTTTACTTGTAATTTGACTATTTATAGAAAATAATTTAAATTTAAATTGTAATTTCTGACTGAACGCTCCATCAGGTCAGCATGAGAGAGGTCGTGGACCTGATGATGGATCTCTGAATCCTCTGCAGTGTGGTTTTTTTTTTAATTGGAGGAGGTTGTCAAGGCAACCAGAGACTAAAACTAAGAGACCTGACAGATGTGTAAAGGTCTCCTGAAATCAGCACATGCATCACTGTACAAGCACAGACTGCAGTTTGTATTAAAGTGTTTCTTTTGTCAGAACAGACGCTGGTAAGTTTTCTTTTCTGTGAATTTGATCTGCTGGCAGAAATTTTCAGCAACTTTAAGATGACAATAAAAATGAAATACAAATGTACGGACATGTAGAAGTGAAGAGAGTTACATTTATCTGTGCTTGGGAACGGAAACATTCAGTATGCAAACTGCTTCACGGAGCATTTGTAAAAAAGAAAAATACTGTTGGATAACTTCACCTGAACATTTTCAGCCTTGAGCTGAGACAGTCACTACAACAAGATCTGTCATTTCCATGTCAAGACATTTTTTTTTTAGAGAAGTTGAAACAGAAAACGTCAAACTGCAGACAGGACTTCAGCTCCACTGGGCAGTTTAGTGTTTAAACATGTTGGGTGTCTCAGAGACCAAAGATGGTCAGTAAGAATTATTTCCAGATAATGATATATGTAACTCAGATATCAGGTCACATACATTTATAACATTCATCATTCATATTTTCTTTTGACGTTTTGACGATTTACTCAAAATTGAGTTAAAATGTGCGACACATTCGGATGGAAACATGACTAATGTCACCTGGTGAAACGACTGGAAGTCTAAATCTTCTTGTAGATCATCCAGATTCATTTTGACCAAACAGTCACACGTCTACAACACGCAGTAGTGCTTCAGTCTAGAATCCACCTGCATGTTGATATTTATGTGACACGACCTGTCCTGTAACATTTGGTCTCTGGGAACATTGGGTTTAAAGTTCAACCCTTATTTTTCATTTCTATGTTTTTAAATAGTAAATCACTTGAATGTAAAACTCTACTCGTATACAATATTTCTGTATCAAAAAGCTACAAAGATGCTACATTCTTTGAGTGTAATGGCAACATTTCTCCATAAGCTGCACGGTTTACAGTTTCTGTCCATCAGACTCTTGTTTCTCCTGCAGCTCACGAGCTACTTCAGAGTTTTCTTCCACGTTCATTTTCTTTCAGGAAGGAGAAATTAGTCTTGATTCAGTAAAAAAAAAAAAAAAACAAAAAAAAAAAAATCACATAGCCCTTTAATCTCCTCTGCAGAGCGAGCCGAAGCTCGTCTGAACAGCAGGAAAGAAAATCTGAGATATCCCGTTGTCTCTTGTGGGAAACTACAAAAACATCCTTTGGTCACCTGCTCCATGTTTGTTTTGTTTTAAATCCTCTGTGTTGCCTCCCTCAGAGCGTCCTGATTGGTCGTTTTCTTACGTCCAGCGGTGGAGGAGGAGCGACACGAGCAGAGAGGAAGAGAAGAGCGACAGTGACAGGGAGATGACCGCCACCCCGCCGCACTCCTTAGCATCTTCCTGTTGGAGAATTTCAACATATCAGTGTTAAAAACAATACGTATATTATTATTGGTAGATGTACTTCTTTATTAATTATTAATGTACATCTTATTTGTACTTTATTAACTAAATAAACAATATTCAAAGTAAAAAGTGTTAATTGATGATTTAATAGATTATTTTATTATGTTAGATTAAAAATGTTTTTCTTAGATCTTCATCAGATTGAACTGATCGCGAATCTGAGCAGCTCTTTTGAAATGCATCAGTGTTTGTGTGTAAAATCCTTCCTAAGTTCTTAATAACTAATAATGTAATGTTTTTTTAATGAAGTGGTCCATTTTGAGACATTGAGCTATTTTACTGAAAATCCACATTTATGTTTATTTGACTCACTTTGTCTGTTTGTCTGCAGATTTCAAAAGTTAGCATTAGATAATGCCTCATTTGCATATTTCAACATCAAATTTCAGAAAAATTGTAACACAAATATAATATGGTTTAATGTAAGTAATCAGGTCTCATGGTGATGTTTGTTCATTTTTGTAGTGTGTCTGAATTTTACAGTACATATATGAACACATGGAGAATATTCATACAGTTTAGAATGGATGAGAAATTGTATTCATTCATTTAGTCTGAAGTTATTAGAATATATTTGTAATTTGAAGTGCCATTTTTGTGAAATGTAATTTAATTTTCTCTGTCAACATATTATTATTTGAACACATTATATATTCCATTTCTGCCATCTTCTGTAAATAGAGCCACCTAAATCTGACACACTGGACCTTTAAGTTAATTAGTTTAATTCTTCTTCCACGTCTTAAATATTTTAATATCAGTAAATTTATCCAGAGCAGTTTATTCTTTTTCTTTTCTGCACTGGAACAAGTTTGAACCTTTCATCAACACCACATCATGTGTTCACCACTTCATACAGCTGTCTGAATGAATGGTGAGCTCAGCTCTCACCTTTGGGTGGTAGGCGTGGCAGGACTCTGGACGCCGCCGCACCTTTTGAGATTTCATCCTGTTGCACTTCACTGTGGCGTTATGTTCACTGACATTAAGGAAAACACACCACCCACTGCTGAGGATTATGACTTGTGTTTCTGTACTGATGCCAAATGAACCCGTTTTTGCTCAGAAACTCTCTAAAACTGTCAATAAAATACAGAGCCAAACTAAAAAAAATCATGTTTTACAGGAACTATGTGATCGAAGAATAAAACTACAAATTAAATCATATGATACAAAAAGGTCTGAGGTTTGACGTCTAGCACATGGAGTCACATGATCAATAAAAATATCAATAAAAGGTGAAAATTGCTGTTATTGTTCATCAGTCAGTGAAGGATATATTTGATCTCTTTGGGCTCCAGCAGGATCGATCCATACTGACGAGAACAGTCACAGTCGGCCTGAGTCACGACCAGAACCAGGTTACTGTCGGGAATCTGCTGCACCACGAACATCCTGAAACACAATTAATGAACAACCAATGAATCAATACACAACCACGGCCTCATTAACACTTACTGTCTGTTACCTCTGAAGTATCATCCATGATTAACAGACATCAAAAGAGACAGTTAATTATTAATTATAGCTAAAATACTCTACAATTAACTTTCTAACTTACGAATCCAGCATGAAGCTGCAGTTCTGTCATTTGAGCCTGAACGTTTGTGGACAGCAGAATTTAAATTCTGTTTCAGGATGAATTTGTCCTGTAACTCATCAAACATTTTATATTTTTTCACCGACGAAGACAAGAACCTCGATGCACTAGAAGGTCACATGTTCTGACTAGGGATCGACCAATTATCGGCCTGGCCGATAATATCGGCCGATATTCTGCATTTTTGCGATCATCGGCATCGGCCGTTTTTTTCACCGATAACCGATAAAATTAATTAATGTATTTTAAAACGCGCTCCTTTGGCTCTGATGCAGCCGTCTCTGCCTGAAGTCACCACTCTCTTGGCTGTGTAACAATGTCCCGCCCACAGACCTCACTGATTGGCTGTCTCACTTGTGCCAAGTAGCCAATCAATCAACACAGAAGCTTCTACATGCAGTGCCACTGCCTGTAGCAAGTATAAGGGAGGAAAACCTGCAGTTTGGCTCTTGAGATTAAACTTTTCAGAACTTCAACACGGGGTAGGCTATTTAATGATGGCCCACCACTACATTATAATTGCCGCGACCGCTTTAGAGCTGGGGCCAGACGCACAATAATAATAGGAGACCCTTACGGTTATCATTACTTTGTGGGAATAATTAATCTCCTAACGTGTCTCAGCCCGTGGGGCGGCTCCCGGTTTATCAATAAACAACACCCGAGGTGATTATAGCCTATAAGTTTAACACCACACGCTAACGTGTCCTTGTTTGTTTTCAATTGCCTCTCCCTCAGCGCTCATGCTCTCACTACACTATGATCACACAGAATAGATGTTAAATATTCGTCTGTTTGCCGGTCACTCGTAAAGTCCAGGGAAATGATGGGCCATTTCAATGAGTCAAGCAGCGAGCACACGTTGAGTTTTTATCAATCAATAAATTTACCGTCGCGTCTACAATTATTATACACCTTATTCTTATTTATGTAATATGACATACAGTTCTACAATTATTATACACCTTATTCTTATTTATGTAATATGACATACAGTTCTAAGCACAAGAGTGTACATTTAATGTTCTGAGATTCCGAATATGACTTCATTTCTCTAAATAAATAAATAAATATAATAATACATAAGGAACTATAATTGAAAAACTGAAAGTTGTGTCTTTATTTACTCATTATGCTGTTTTATGTAAAATTTTAATCTGAAAAGTAACTATTAAATCTATAAAATGAATGTAGTGAGCCAAGGTTCCAGCCACCAATGGCCTTAACTTTACAAAAAGTTAAGGCCATTTTTTACATTTATTACTGCAAATAAATATCGGTTCTACATATCGGCTATCGGTTTCGCTTGGTTATTAATAATCGGTATCGGCCCTGAAAAATCCATATCGGTCGATCCCTAGTTCTGACCACAAGATGGAGCTGTAGGTGTGTGTCTTTTTACTCTCAGGAGAGCGAACACAAACACTGAACTGAAGGGACAGTCGAGTTTGTTGACTTCTGCATGTTGAGTTTAAAAAGTGAGCAGGATGAATTCGTTCAGGTCACGTCTGTCAGTAAAATACAACGCACGCATGAATGCAGCAGTGATATTAATCCAGAGACATCAGATATGATGTAAAACACTGACAGGGAACATGTCACTGCACTGAGTGCTTTTTATTATTAACACTTTAAGTACACATCAGAAATAATGTAATAACAACAGATACATGTGTACAACTCACCACATTTACAACAGTGGTATTTGACTCTGAAGTCGCAAAAATACTATAATATTTCCACGTTTGCTAACTAGCTAAAAAGTTAGTTAGCCGGTTGATGACGGCTCAGCAGAGAAGCTCTGATTTATAAAGTTGTTGGCTCAGTTAATGGAGCAATATGACTACTAGAAGATAAAAAAACTTCTTCAGCAGCATCATAAAACTCAACTTTATTACTTTGCTCAATCTTAAAAAGGCAGCCATGTTACAAGTCCAAGTTTAAAGTTAATACTGGATCAAGATTCAGATTGGAGTTTAATGTTTTAATTACATTTAATCAGGATCAGAGTAAAAACTAAACTGAAGTTTAAGTTAAACCATAATTTAATCAGGTTTATAAATAAATCCTTGTTGGTGCATGCAGCCTTACTGAAGTAAAGATCTGAATGTGTGTGTGTGTGTGTGTGTGTGTCTGTGTGTTTGTGTGTGTCGTACTTCTGGCAGCGTCCACACTTGATGAGACTGTTGGCTTCTCTGACAGATGAGTCATACATGAAACCAGGATATGCCGTGTCGCAGGGCTGCAGAGCCTCCACCTTCTTCTGCTTATGACCTGTGTGTGTGACACACACACGTGCATTATTAGACTATATACACACTACACTAATTTTAATCCAAACTCATCTAATGAATAAAAAGAAGCTGTCAAAGTGTGGAGAGTTTTCATCGTCTTTCTGTCCCTGTGAGGGCGATTCCTCTTTCTAAACACACACACACATTGTACTCACTTGTATGGTAGCCAGCCTTGGCTGAATGGATGAAGATGGGTCATGATGGAGACACAGAAAACACACCCAGGCGATGATTATGATGGTGATGATGATAGTGATAGTGAAGATGAAGAAGGAGATGATGATGAAGGTGAGGCAGCCATTTTGAAACAGAATGTTTGAAAATGAGGCACAAAGCAGTGATGAAGCAAACAAACACACCACCTGTCTGTCTGCTCATCTTTCGTCTCTATTGATTCTGTTTATTGATCTTTGTTCTGATCTGCTGCTGTATGATTGGATATTTTAGTAAATGTATCATGTCTGAGTCTGTTTACCAGCTGTGATGTGTTTCATTGAGAGTCTAAACTCTCAATGAAATTTATGAACTGCTGAGATATGATTCTACTACCAACAAACAACGAGCACCACAGAGGAGTAAATGTCCCCGGGGTTTACTTGCCAACCAAAGATGCATTCAAATACAAATGAGAGATTACAGTCAGTCAGCTCTGTGAGGCTGTACTCAGGCACAGCTGCTACTCTCAGCATGCTAACATGTTAACAGTGACATTGCTAAGATTTTTATGTCTAGCCGGCATCATATTGACAAAGTTCACCATCTTTGTTTAGTGTGGTAGCATGTTTGCTAATTAGCACTAAATATAGTGCATAGCGTTGGACAAAGTAAATGTTTAATCCGATGGTGTTAGATGAAAAATGACATGATCACAACATTGAGCAAGCCTTGTCCTGAACCTCTTCCTCCTTCCTCCTCTCCTGTACTTAGATAAGCTGTCTGTGTTGAAAAGACAACCACATTTTGAAGATGGTTAAAAGATAAAAGCAACATATACAGTCACATCTTATAGTCACAGTACCAAACGAGGCAGACAGTACAGATGAGGCATGGACAGCTGTGAAGCTAAACACTAGCTAACTATCTAGCTAGCTAATGACTGATGTAGATTAATTAAATAACATTTTTAACATAGACGAGCTAGCACATAGCAAGTCTAAGTACAGGAAAAGAGAAATTTGGAGGAAAGAAGAAAGCGAGGGGCTTGCTCAACTGTGATTGGAGCACAGATAAAAAAAAGGGCGGTGCTTATGAAGGTTCGGTTCATCCTGAGGGGAACATGAATGTCTGTAACTTTTCATGGCGATCTTCTTGAGAGCTGTTGAGATTTTTCAGTGGTGACCAACATTTCCCTCCTCCCCATCACTGTGCAGTGAACACACTTCAGTCTGATGATCATCAGAACTTCTTACCATCCACAAAATAATCAGAGTGCCAGAGACCACAGAGATTAAAGTCCAGCAAGAACCTGACAGGAGACACAAACGCCTCATTAAAGACAAAAAGCACATTTAACATATAAAGCGGTTTAATATCCTGAAGCTCACACACATTAAACTGAGCTGTATCCACACAGCAGATCTGTACTTTAATATCTGTGAACTGTGAAAGTCTTTCTCGGTGACCCAAGAACTGATCTTTAAGAACCGTAAACCTTTTCTCAGAGGCGGTGAATTTTATTTTACATTTAGTCTCTATTTGATTTATGCTTTTTAAAAAACATTAACTCCAGCACACTGACTCATTAATATTAAATACGTTCGCAGGACATATTTCACATCCGTTTAAGGTTTGAAATGGCCCAGATCCAAACTCTCACTGCAGCTCTAACACTACCTGCAGCTTTCTCCACATGTATCCTCTCTAATATTAAACACGAGTCTTGTCTGTGTTTAAGTAAATCAATATATATTTTTAAACATGCTCATAAACATACAGTCTGTGCTGGTTTAAATCACACAGCTATAGAAGTATTTCAGAACAGAGTAATCATTCTTCTGTTCCTTTAACCTTTAATCTTGAAAAATCTCAATCTCACCTTCAAATGGCTGGGACGAGTTTATGTGTTTAATTGGTGTTAATAAAGTTACAAAAGTATTTTGGACATTGTCAATCATCTTAAATCCCCTGGATGGCTGTAGGTTCAGCCTTTTTACCTTTAGTTCTCATCACTGATAAACTGCTGAATGAAACAGCTGTTGACACTTACATGAGCGCGTTGGAGAAGAACCATCTTATCAACGCTGCGATGACATAGAACGGCTGCAGGAGAAAAAACAAGTTAAATAAGTAATGAACGAGTTCTTCAACAATCCGAGAAAACAGCTTCTCTGTTTGTTTTTTGGACACTGTGGATCTATACTTATGTCAAAATACAGAGAGTGTTTTTATGTCTGTTCAAATTGACTAAAAGCAAATGATCTAACATTATTTTAACCTGTGAGTGTGACAGTGATGGAGGAAGGATTCAGATGCAGTGAAAGTACTAAAACCACACTGAAAATATTCCACAACAAGCACTGCATTCAAAACTTAAAAAGTGGACTTATAAGCAGCTCCTTCAGCAACAGACTGCTACTACCACCATGTAGGAAGGAACACTACCACAGGTGCCTCGTTGCAGCAGCTGCCAGACTCTTCAGCACCAGCATGACTTCATGACTTTTTCTGTATATTTCTTATTTGTGAATAATTCATTATCAACCTTGTGTATATGAGCTACTGTGACACGTGAATTTCCCCAGTGTGGGATCATTTAAGTCTATCTTATCTTATCTCAAAGTATGAAAGAATTATCAATAGTCATGAAGCTTTAAAATATATACACTAATGTTATAACAAATATATGTATTTGATGTTTTTGGATTATTAATGTGTGTGTTACATTTTACTCCTGTAGATGTTAAAGGTTGAGCTCATTTGAACTACTTTGTATACTCTTGGCTAGTTTAATCTACAGCAATGCATCATGGTCTATAAGATCATCATATGTTTGTAGACTCACGCTGAGCAGTGGTCGAGCGCTGTTGTGGTGATGATGACTGTTCTTACACATCGCCTGGTAGTCATACAACGACACTCTGCAAACAAACATTCACATTAACTTTATCAGTCATCAGTGGAGAAAACTAAAACTACTTCAAATGTTTTTAACGTCAGTTAAAACCACGTTTGTCAGAAAAGATTTTACGTGCGTCATCATACTTTTTGTACATTCCCATCTTGATCAGCGACGCCATGACAGACCCGTCCACCTCGCCAAAGAAACGACCAACCTGGAAAACACATCAACAAAAATGTTTTTACAGTTCTGCAACATAAACACGACAAATCCGGACAGACAATGTGTGACTAAAACAAAGATACATGTTAAATTATTGAGTGGAAATCCAACTTCAGATTTCCATTAACACTTAACACAGACATGAGACTGATATCCATCTGAACATTTCACCATCAGAAATAAAGAGGCTGTCATGCCTCCACCTTCCTCTTCCTACTAGCCTGATCTCTTACTGAATTTATTTTATTTTATCTTTATTGTTTTTCTGATCAATAATGTTTTGATCTGTTTTTTTGCTGTGCTTCCCAGCTGCTGTGAGTGATTCAATTTTTTCTTGTTTTTCTTGCCAGTATTTATTTCTGAATCCCAAAACAAAGCAAACACTTTGATATCATAAGTAGCTGCAATACATTTCTCCAGTCTCCTCCAGTCTACTACTCATAGGAAAGACCAAAAACAGACAGATGTAAATAAAAAATAACAGATCAGGTTGTTAGGTAAAAACACTGGGCATGAAACAAACAAATGGTCTAAAGTGTTAAACTGTGATTTAAAGGCCTTCCTGTGTGTCTGCAGTGTGTCGGTCCACTCTGGCCCTCAGCAGCAGCAGCAGAGTCTCTGAATTATTCAGGGCATTTTGTCTCAGCAGCTCTGTTCACGTTTACAAGCTGCTCTCTGCCCACACTTTATCGCCGTCTGGACAGGATTTTCCCAGCACCCTCAGAGGACTCGCAGGTTCCTGAGCGTTAGCAGTTGGACGCTGCTTACACTGAGACTTGACCTTCTGTTTATCTGACAGCAGCAGCAGCAGAGGGTAAACATGCAGGAATAAACAAAAAAACTATGGACAATAAAAGTGCCAAGAGTCAAACTCCTGGTAGGAGCTCTGCGGACGTACAGGTTTGGTTCTGCTTTCAGTGTATAGAAAGTTTTGAGCAGAACTGCTGTATTACACTCATGGCTGCAGCAGCACAATGAAAGTACAGCTATTAGTATAAAACATCGTTCAATCAAAGATGAGCAGCACGGATTGGATCAGCCACCATGTGCAGTAAAGCTAGCTCTAAGGATTACAGGTCTGTTACACTTTGGTCT
This sequence comes from Argyrosomus regius, assembly GCA_946959425.1. Lineage (NCBI taxonomy): Eukaryota > Metazoa > Chordata > Actinopteri > Sciaenidae > Argyrosomus > Argyrosomus regius. Next base: position 23,398,942 of record OX336886.1, read on the forward strand.
AGAGTACAACATCTCAACAACTACTGGACAGATTGTCTTAAAATCAGGTTAACCTCTCAGTTCATTTCTGATTTCCAAGTTATCAAAGTTATCAGTGGGTGCAGACCAAAAAAAACCTCTAGATGCAACTGGACAAACCTTCACCCAATCAAAGCAACAAAACGTGTGACGTAGCACTGATTGACAGGCGCATGTTGGGACGGAGAATGGTCTGTTTTCAAGCAGGAATAAAATGGCGTCCAGTCATAGCCGAACAGCTGAACAGAAACTAAAACGTGTTTCAGGAGAAGAGAAATAAACAATGCAGAAACAAAGATTCTAGATTCTGTTCAAGGAAAAAGTTTATCTGATAAATTCAGTCAGCTTCAAGCCTCATGCTAATGTTTACTATGTTAGTGTGGTAGCATGTTAGCATACACAAGCATTACATAATGACGGTCTTAATTTGATGTTGATCGTGGTGTGTCAGTGAGTGTAGATTCACATTTATTTGGAGCCTATGTTAAATTATTCTGACATAGCGAATTTAACATACAGTATCTTAACATGTCTTGTATGTTATCTACAACATGCTAACATTAGCATCCAGCAGAACCTCAGCACAGCTTGGACGACAAAAATCCGGATTCACCAATGAAAGTTGAGAAATGTAGAGCTGAGCATGACAACATGTTAACATCCTGTAAGCATGTTAGCATGCAAATGCTAGCATTCAGCCAAGAGCACAGCCGAAGCTGATCGAGTCCATCTAGACTGAAAGTTAAGCCAAGTCTGACAGTGTAGAACTGAGCCTGACAAGCTGAGTCTGAGATGTACTAAAATGGAGACCGTACAGATGACACAACCTTTAAATATAGTAATTAGAAATAATAATATCCACAGTAACAATGGAACACTTTCTATCCATCCTGTAATTTAGTTTTCTGGTGTGACTGATATGAATTTCTGGACGTTATTGGACATAATAAGTCGTGTTTATCAGTCTAACCTCTTTCAGCCCTGAGGATGAACAGTGGAGTTCTGCAGCAGCTTCTCAGACAGGATCATTGATCAAACAGACATTTCCTCTGCATACGGCCAACACGACCAATAACAAGCCCTGAGTATTGCACTGTCACCCTGCTCACTACACTTCCTCACTCTGACCCATTTCTTTTAGTCAGCAACGACTTAATTTCTCTACTGATTAAATATTTACCGTCCCCTGCAACACACTACGAGCTGCACCTTTCACACCGTGGAGGTTTCTGGGTGTTTCCACCAACTTCCTGTAAAGTCCAGAGCTCAGCAAAACATCGAGGAAGCACTTTATCATAATATCTGCTTAGTAAGGCCACTGGGAATGCAGCAGACATGCAAATAATGAAAAATGAGCTTCTACACTAAATGCTTCTTGCTTTAAGGTTACTCTACACCAGAACATTTTGCTGCTGTCTGTAGAAGCTGTACTTCATGTCAGGGCTTGTGTTAGAGTTACAGACATTTACAAAGAAAAGGTAATTATAGATTTCCTGGTGATTTAGCTCTGCCCTCTGGCAGCCATATTAGATATTTTTGGTCACTCTATGTTATTGCTCAGATATGATTCATTTTCTAGAAACAGTTGCACCAATGCACCAAACAATGAAAATGAAGGTAACGATGTTCAGCTTTTGCTCAAACTGTTTTAGAGACACGTTGAATGAACTGATCTGGTCGTTTTGGAGGCTGTAGTTTGTGTTGCTTTTACATTATTAAACACAGTGGTGTCTCTGTTACTTAGCCCATATTGCTTTAAATGGTTCTGTATGGTATCACACCAAATGGCAACCTCCGTGGCTGTGAAGTGAAGCCAACACCGAAGTGCCAAAAACTGCAGTTCCTCGAACAGCCACTTGATGCTGGCTTACAGAACGAGTCAATCTCCATGAGTTCCCATGTTGATCAACTTCACAGCAGAAATAAACATGTTTACAGCCTGGTACAAAAAACTGTTTTGGTCTATATAGCTAATTTTGCCATTTATGACAACTGTACTGAGGGTAAATGTTTATATAACTCACCTGTTCAAATTATATTAAGGCTTAAAGTTATGCAGAATTAACAGTGTGGCTGCTTTCATTGACAGGTGGGTGTCATTACAGATGGTTGTTTGAACACCCTGAGGTCAGATTCACATCTTTGCCCATTTTTAGATTAGCCAGGAGGCAGCACAGGCAGAACTGCCAAAATGGTGACGGACAAGGCCACCACATTCTGAACTTCACAATGGTTCTTCAGAAACCTGTGGGTGACGTCACAGATACGACGTCCATTCTTTATACTGTCTATGTATCACACAACTTGTATTGTTGTGTTGTTTTTGTCCTGTCTTGGACTCTGGTCCCATTTGATTTGGCCATTGGTCTTGTGAAATATTTAAGGTGGTCATGACTGTTGTTTTTCTAAAGTAACTTCCTCGTTCATAACACTGACATCTGTGTTGACAGAAGCCCATTATTTGTTACATTTTCATTGGCAGTCCAGGAGAATGAGGCAGCATCATTTATTTTCATAATTTGTTTTCATTTCAGATGGTCACACATTAGACAGTGGGGTGTCTGTGAGTTTAAAATAGCTTAATGAATTAGTGTGTGTAATGAAGGGAAATGCACGTAAAGGTACATTTTGTTTGAAAATGAGTTTTTTTTTTGTTATTTATCTGCATACAGAATGTTATTGTTAAATGTCAAGCTGCACTTCAGTTTTATGTGACTTTGATCCTATTTTGTTCCACTGCATTTACATTTTAATTTATTCAAATAATCTCTCTCATTTCTCTCATTCAATCTCTCATTTGGACCCAGTCTTGACTAGTCCTGGCTTTCAGTAATAACACTGAATACATTTACAAGGTCAACAGTTGAATGAATCCTCCTGATCACACTGTTGGATCCACAGACACAACAAAGTGCTTCAGCTCTGTTTACATCTGGTGGTACATCTACTGGTCACACTGACCCAGTATTATGTAATTATACATCATTATTATATAACAGACAATTATAAAGTTCCTCTGTCACAGTGACTGTGAACTTCACATACATTCATGCAGCTGCAGGTCCACCTGACCCTGACAGCCTTACAGAAGTCACAGGTCAACAGCTAAACCTCATCTGGTCTCAGCAGAGCCAGCTGCTGCTGCACAGCTGGCAGCGTCGCGGTCACTGGGGCCATCCTGTAACGCAAACATCACAGGTTCGACTCCTGGTAACAAGTCGTGAAACAGACAACACGTGCTGAAACTCTGGGAAGAAATGAAACAACTGAAATAGAAGGAAATATGTCAGCAGAGGCGATGTGGGGCATGAAGTGGGTGTGGCTGCTCAGCTGACTGTGTGTGTTTGTGTATGTGCTTATTTATGGTCTCATGGTGGGCTCTGGATTAATCCTCAGTAATATGGCTTTTAACAAGCTGAGTTAATCCGCAGCTAACAAGCAGCTGTCAGATGGACAGCAGGCTCTGCACACGTCCGCACACATAAAGACACTTTAAAGCAATGTATGGAAGCCCGGTTTGGCCAAGACAAAAAAAAAAAATCAGATAAAAAAATAAAAGAAATGAGTAAAAACTTGAAGACACCAAGACAATTTTGATGTTTGTCAAATTTTATTATTATTTAAGTTAGATCAAAGTTAGATAATTATAATTGTTTATCTGACATTTATTTATTTAGCACGTTGCATCACAGCAGGAAGATTCCTGGTTTAAACTTTTCTGTGTGGGTTCTTGCCAGATACATTTAATACAGTATATTTGGGTTTCTGCCATTTGTTATTTATTTTATTATGTTTTATTGACTAAATAATGAACAGAAAAAATATTGACCAATAATAAAACTATTCCTTTGGCGGCACTTTTGCTACCGTCAGCTACGTCTGAAAAATCCATGTTTGTCTCACACATACGTGCTTACAGAGCGAGTCTGGCAGTACAGCCAATCATAATGTGTTAATGACAGTCCCAGTAAATATTGTAAAGAGTTGTTGTTGTTCTTGACCTGCTCTCTATGGACAGTGTCATGAGATAACTTCTGTTACGATTTGGCGCTATATAAAAATAACTGAATTGAACTATATTATATCCCTGGCAGGCCAAGCACATGTCATACCTACACCAGCAGCTCACACCGCTCTGGTTAAGCTCCGACCACGGTCAGATGATGTCAACAGGTGCAGCAGCTGCTGCTAATACACCCCCCACACAGATTAAGACCAGAACTGTCCTCAAATCCTGTGAGGCATCCAGATGTTGTTTATGAGCACATTAAAAAAAAGTCATGTCCATGACACCAACACTCACCCTGATCGTTTAAATAATCAACTTCCTGGCTCCAAGTCGGTTAAACCAAGTAAGAAAAAGTATTCCCATTTGATTAGACAAGGACTTAAAGATCATCTGCAGCTTTCTTGTGTTTTCCAAATCTTTTCTCATTCTGAGTCATCAGAGCCAGACGAGGTCGGGGATCTTACCTCGTTCCTCTCTTTGGACAGCAGGATGAAGCCGTTGTTGTCGACCAGGAAGCAGTTCAGATCCTGAACAGAACCGCAGAACAGAAAGAAATGTGTGTTTAGGTTTTTAAACATGGAGGACTGATGATTGATGATGAGCAAACAGAGCGGGGAGAATACTTACAACACTCTCACAGCTGAGAGGACACACGCCTTCGATGTTCGAGCACTGAAAGAGAGAGAGGAGGCAGGGTCAAAGGTCATCAGGAGGAGCTGCTTTACAGTCCGGCTTAAACTCAAGAGGAAGGGGAAGGTAACCTTGAGGGAATAAATGTTTTTATGAAACAAAGAAGTGAAGTCTGAAGTGAGGGACAGTCTACAAATAGTTGATTTCTACTAGAGGAACATCTACAGCATTGGATCTCAAACTTTCGCTGCCATTTTCATTTCAGAAGCTAAAAAAAAGCTAACTAATGATTAAAGTTGAATTTAAGTGAAATGATACGATATAATTCTGTTCACAACACTACATAAGTCATATTAATTCAACTTAGTATAACTCCATATTTTCCCCTCTTCATCCGCACCCCACCTGCACTCAGTGACCCCGCAGTTTGAGAACCACTGATCTAAAGAGGATCTTCTTCACCAAGCTGTGAACTGCTACAGATACAGTTAGATTCATTCAGTTTAATGTAAACTGGAGTAATCAGGATGCAGGCATGTGAAGGTCGTGATTTTTTAGATCATTTCTTTACTTAACAAAGCTTAAAAATGGCAGAATATAACTATTACAAACATATAGTCGAAACTAGTGCCAAACAAACTAAGCTCAACTTTCAGTTTAGACGTAACATCAGCTGCCAAAAATGACTTAAAACACTTAAAACACAGCTTTAAATCAGTCAGCGTTTACTTACGTCTGTGTCGCTGGGCTGGAAGCAACAAGGTGAAGAGTCGAGGAAAAAAACATAAAAAAGATAATTGTATGAATATCATTAACACAGTATAAATATTTTAAAGGACCAGCGTGTAGCATTTAGTGGCATCTAGAGGTCTAGTTGCTGATTGTGACCCCTTTGCCTCGTCTGTAGGTATAAAAGGTTCATTCTAATGAGAATGACCTAATGAGTTGTGAATATCTGGCATATTCTGATAGTAATGCCCCCTAAATCTGACACACCGGACCTTTAATATCGTAACAACATTTTAAAAATGACTTCATGTTTCATGCAGAAGACTCAAAACCGGGGTTAAGTATATTTTTACTGTACTATTGTTGTCTGTCACTTGAAGAAAGTGAAGATCACAGCGCTCCAGAAGGATTTCTCTTTGACATTTAAAACTTCATTTGCAGTCTGTGTAATACCCAAAAAATAATTAAAACAACATAAAACATTTGTGCTGTTGAAATCCAAACGGAGCACTTCATCATTTTTTCTGTTTGGTGCTATTTTACAGTCGAGGCACATTTAACTAGAGATATTGAGCTTTTATCAAATGTGCTTGTTTTTCGAAAACAGATCCACTTTAAATGAGCGCTGACAGCTTCAGATGATTCAACAAATGTAACAGGCCACAAATACAGATGATAAATATACTTAAGTCCTGTTTCAGGACAAAGCACGGAGACAGAACAGACAGTTAATGTGAGATAAGAACCTCCAAAACACAAACTGCTCAGCGGCTGAGAGACGCAGCCTCGTTTCACACTGACTTTTAGTTTTTCACTGAATGGGAGAAACATTATATAAACTGTGAAACTGTAAATCAGTTGCGACAGGATGTAAATGTGGTCTGTGGTGAATATATTAAGGCAGCCCGTCACAGCTGCCAGCTCTCATTAATAATGTTATCTGCACCATCAACCTCTACAGGACATCTGCACACGTTCAGCTGCAGCTCTGCTTCACTGAACTGCAGGAGACGTTCACAAGGTCAAAGACCTGGAGAGAGTGTGTGTGAGAGGGAGTGTGTGTGAATGCTGTCTGCCTTATGTCATATCTGGGGAGACATTTTGTAATAGGATTAAAGTCTGCAGCCAAACTAGGGTCCCCTGGAGGCTGTAATGCTCGTTACACCAGAAAAATCCAAAATTGTTGGATAAAAGTGAAGAAATAAGTTTCCTTTATTAGATCCTGACCACCAGCGGGGAGACAATGACAAGTAGTAAATTTTGTCCTGAGGAGGGCACCAGAGGAAAGATCAAGTTGGGACCTAAATCTAAAGCATTTCTCCTCATTTTAAGACATCATCAAACTCTGAACTGATCTGACAACAATTTAGCTTCTGGAGGTAACGGCCGATGATTCAGGGCTTTCGATGTAGCCAGCAGATATCCTGAAAACGGATAACAAATATCCAGGAAAAGACTTTGTCCATAGTCTGATTAGCAACATGATACACGAGAACGATGACAAAGGCAGATTTAGGCTAATCTCTATAAAAGTTATCTGCATTCATATGCAAATAACTTTAAAAGAGCTAATAAGAAGCTAAATCTTAGTCAGACGATAGCCGATGGGTTCTAAGATTGCATTTCAACGTGCTCCACCTCTGGTCAGTACTCCAGAATGTTTCTGAAACCAAAATTTCGTTCCATTGTCTACAGATTACTTCATTGACATGACCATTTATGCCTAACATGCCTCCAGTCAGCAACTATTGGATGTTAAGCTACATTTAGCATTTACATGTAACGTTAAAAGTTACATGTTGATTAGATTTTTATTTCTTTTATTTTAAATGTCAGCTTTCCTTTAAAATAATAATGTAGACTGAAGTACATGAGAAACATTTTAACTCCGCTCTTTTAAGGGTTACATGCAGTTGTTTTAAATCTTAATGGGACCTTATTCTTTGCACTTTCCGCTTTAATCTGAATATAAAAAGTCTTAATGAATACAATTAATGGACTGGTCCCTGCTGAAGGAAATGGAAAATTGAAAAATTGACCTCTGAATCCAGAGGATTATCATCGGACCATTGCAGCCAAAATCATTTGTTCGTCCTTGGGAACTTGTTGTTGCTTGAAACTTGGAGATGCACTTAATATTAACTAGTAGACTTCTGTCTGACTGCAGATCATGTTGCATCAGTTTATACTCTGACAGAACAGGAAGCTACACGGCTAATATGATAGCTTCCTTCGTTTTGGACTCCCAGGCTCTCTGTTCCTTCAAAGCTCAGCACTTTCAGACCAAACCTGCAGATAGTTTGGTTAGAATACAAAAGAGTTGTATCTTTTAACAGATAAAATTAACTCGCTAACCAACTCTAGTCTCTTTGCAGTAAAACTGTTGCCACCATAATACACACCATAAACAGCTAAAGTTTAATTTTGTTGGACTTTGGTCACGAAATCTGCAAAAAAAAAAAAAATGCAGTGTGTATCACTATAGCTAGCAAAACTGCTTGAGAGCACAGACACCCATTTTATTAGGAACTCGACGTCAGTGTGAAATGTGTGCTTTTGGGGTCACACGATTTGACTTTACATGTTAAATTGTTAAATGGACAGTTGAGGTTATTTAAGGTGTGGCTGTATGAGGTGTTTATCCATAATCAGTGTGTTACCTATAATAGATGGTCAGCATGTCCCCAGTTTGGAGAAGCAGACAGGAGATGAGTAATGCACTCCTGTGGAGGGGGGCAGCAACAAAACATTTTATCCACATAAAAAAAGTAAAGTGTAAAAGTGTAAGCTATATTTTGAATATTTTACCTCGCCACCAGAGAGCCCTTTATGATGGGAAACTGAAGCTTGTATATCGATCTAAGCTTTCTTCAAAGCCACCAGACTTCACTGACAGAAAATATCCTTTTACCTCGCCGAACACAGGAGTTGCTGCTGACTGCTGCCTTGACTGGTCAGTTTGTTTGTGTTACTGCATCACCAACTAACACATAGGTTCTGAACTAAGGTTAGCTCCTGTAGATTGAGGATGCACCAGACCAGAAACACCCGTGTTCTGCAAGGGAAGTTCAGCGTTTTGCCAGTGAAGTCTGGTTGCTTTGAGGAGAATGATGTACCTGCTTTAGTGTCTTGTCAGAAAAAGCTGTCTGATGGTGAAGTAAAGTGGTCAAAATATAAAATATAAGATATAGACTACACTTTGACTGATATTGATTTTTTTAATGTGGCTAAAATATGTTTTGTTGCTGCCTCTGTCCTCAGCAGTACATTGCTCAGGTACACCTCGTACAACCGCGCTTTAACCCTCTGGGGTCCCAGCAGTCGCCCACAACCGCAAAAGCAGTTGGTAGGGCCCCTGATACTGGAACCATGAGGGTTAAATAACCCAACATATCCCTTTAAAAGTACCCAACTGTGCATCAAAGCACCACATAATTTATCACATCCTTTGTTTGTTTACAAGATAACTCCTCTAACAGCTTTGTGTCATTGTGTTCAGGTTCATGTTTCAGGAATAAGAGTTTGTTATCGGTTCAGGTTAGTGTCCCCAAAAATGACATCAGCCAACATGTGAGAGTGAGTCCTCAGGTCACCTGTTTGGCGATGGCCCAGAACCTCTTTTCCAGCCAATCCAAGGACAACTGCACCCCGATAGCTAAAAATAGAAAACACACACACACATTAAAGACAGATGCAGGACAAGATGGACTCTGCAGAGGTGACAGTGAACAGTTTGCTGTGTTGCATTGTTGGAGGAAAGGAGGAGGACAGGAAATCAATTCAACCCTGGGTTCACCTCTGTGGTGTCCTTACGCTAATGAAGGGATGTAAACACTGATGAGCCTGGTGGTGTGTGCGCTCCCTGCAGACTCTGTAATGACACCCGCAGTCCCACAGTAATACACTGTAGCAGCTTTATTACTAGTATCAAAGTGAAGTGCAGAGCAAGCATTTAGGAGCAAGCTGAAGAGCTGATACTCTGTTGACAATCTGTTAGAAATAAGAAGCCTGTACCATGAAGCAGGATTTGGGATTAGCAATGTAACTTCAGGTTTAACCCTGAGTTTTCCTAACTTGCCTCGGAGCAGGTTAAATTCAAGTATGGACATAAAAGCACTGGGGTGTAGTTTAGCTCAGTTGGTAGAGTACATGTACAAAGGCTCAGTCCTTGCTGCGGCAGCCCAGGGTTCAAATCCGACCTGTGGCTCTTTCCTGTATGTCATTCCCCATCTCTCTCTCCCCACATTCCTGTCACTCTTCAGCTGTCTCTATCAAAAAAAATTATTATTAATAATAATAATAATAATAATAATAAAAAGCACTGCCTGCTGATCAATCAATTCTCCTGGAAAATGGCATCACCATTCGTAAAAGATTCCATGGAGCTCGTGGTCAGATCACGAGAGGCTCTCTTAAGAGCCATTTGGCTTTCCCTGATGATTTCTGATATGTGAGATACAGACTCGTTGGAGGTAAATACATCATCTTGTTGTTAGAGTCTTGCGCACAGTCCCTGACTCTAACAAGATGATGTATTTAAAAGAGCTCAACCGGTGAAAAACAATGCAGAGCACAGAATGTTATTATGACATCTGTGTTTGTTTCATGTGTCAATGTGAGGAAGGTTACATCAAATCATGGATGTATTACAGATAGATATTATAAATGTGCATTAAAGTCCGTGTAGAGGCAATTCTGAGATTTCTTTCAAAATACATTCAATATGTCGGAAAATAGTTACTGAAAACGTGAAAAGACTTTGAAGGATATATTACTGAAATGTGGAGTTAGAGGTTCAAACAGTTTTTCAACAGTTTTCAGTCCAGGATTTTGTGGGCGGTCCTAAAAGGTGGCTCGATGACACGCTGAGGCCATCCTGAGCATACCCCTGCACCCCTAGCAGTTTCAAAGTTAGTCATATCATTTTCTGAACTCATCTGACACGTTTCAGTCGCTTCAAAATTGCTTGAATGCTCCCACGAGTGGGCGTGGCTTCAGCACATTCAGCGGACACACCCCCACAGTCCTGGAGCTAGAAGTCCCTAAGTCGAGATTTAAGCAGTGGGGCGACCGTTCTTTTGCCGTCGCTGCTCCCAGACTGTGGAATAAACTGCCCCCTGATATTCGCATCACTACTGATCCCAGACTTTTTAAATCGAAACTTAAGACTCACTTTTTTAGATTGGCATTTAACTCTGACTAGGGCAGTACTGTTAGCTGTACCTATTCTGTTTGCTCCTTTCTGTGTATTTTCTGGATGGTGTTCTAATACTCTGCAGCGCTGTAGCACTACAGCACTTTTAATTGTATTTGTTGTGTGTTGTATGATGTATTGTTTCATGGCCTTGCTGTAAAGCACTTTGGGTACCTTTTGGCTATTGTAAAGCGCTATACAAATAAATTTGGTTTGATTTGATTTGATTTGGAGCTGAGAATTCATTTTTACCCGATTTTGACACCTAAATTCATAAACTTGTCAGTATTTTTATTCATTCAAATTTGGCTGGGTGGTTAATAACACTTTCTTCTTTGGTCTGATGAACTCAGAACACGTATTTATTCTTACTTTACACTGACTTTAAACTCAGTCTATGGAAACATGGTTACTGTTCTTGTAAACTGCATTATATTCTGTGCGAGAATGCAGGCACTTAATCTAGAAAGCCAAACATTTTCTGATCTATTACAATAAATAATTAATTAATTAAATAATAAATAATAAAAATAATGATTTTTTTAGAAATTGGTACCAGAGGTGCCCCGTTGTTGAGCTTTTGATGAAAGTCAAAAAACTGAACCGCTGATATTCACTTATCACAGATTTGTCATTATCAGCATATATGTTGGCTGATAAGAACTGGCGACTTGTCCAGGATGTACCCCGCCTCTCGCCCAGTGTCAGCTGGGATCAGCTCCAGCCCCTCGTGACCCTGATAAGGATAAGCGTTTACAGAAAATGGATGCATGGATGAATGTTGGCTGATAACTAAAATACTTCAAAGAAATGTTTGAGGTTATTTAGAAACAGATTCTCCTTCACGTAGTTCGTCCACCAGACAAGCTTCCAACTGTTAAATGTCCTGAACGTATCTTGGTCATGTTAAAAAATACAGGGTTCCTTATCATAAAAGATAAACCAGATATAATCTAATCTAAACAACCTCAAATATTCTGTTACAGTCGGACTGTACTTTAGACTTTTCTTGCTACCTCCTGATTAGCACATGCCAGCCACATTCACTTACAAAGTCACTACCAGAGAAAATGGAAAACACCGTCATCCTGTTGAGACGCAAAGATCCAGTCTGATCCAGTGGCACCGTCACTCAGTGACCGCAGCGTTACAGGACCGGTGGGGGTCATTTCCACTCACCACAATATAATAACTGCAACTGTTTTTGTCACTTCGATAATGAAAACTCTTCTTCACGCAGACAGCTGGACTGTAGCCTCACACACACACACACACACACACTCACACTCACAGATGAGTGATACAAGGCGACATGTCGAGCCTCCTGTGTACTGGTATTATTGGAAAAGCAGAGCAGCTGTAAAACATTTTATTTCTGGTCATTTCTGGCTATTGAGCTTCTAGTTATTGAACTTTTCACAGACTGCAGATTCTCCTGCGATGCTGCAGCACAGGAAAAACAACAACTACTGCTGTCTGTTTAGAGGATGTGGGAATTCAGGTGTGACCAAGTCAAGGATATTAACTCCGTCACCTTGATGTCGTTCTGAGAGATTTTTCATCCTTTTTGACTGAACTTTAAATCTAAAATATTAAATTCATCTTATTGGTAAACAAAACATTTGATTTATTCCTCCAAAATCTGAAGTCTGAACTTGTCATCTGAACACTGAAAAAAAACTGGAAACTTAGTCATTAATAATATATGATTGGCTGTGTGGAGGTGATTAGCTTCCACATCATGCACTATCTTTCAATAATCAAATAGCTTATTATTAATTATCTTTCACTGCCTTCTACTGTTCAGTCCAAAGCTCTTAAGCAAACTGTTTGTCTTTCTCACTGAAGTACAGCTTGTCTGTTTGTATGAGAGTTGTGTATTGGTTTCTTTGTCTGCTTGGCGTGGACTCAGATGTCCTTTGTACCAACATTACTGTCTTTCGGAGGTTGTAGCAGGTTGAAGATATGGGTAAGATGGCTAAATAAGTAACACTCCAAAGTTAGGGTAAATTTTGGTGATGTAAAACCCTAACTCATTTTTCACAGACGCTCCCTAGAGGCCTCACCTCAAGATATCTGAATGAAAATGGGTCTACAGGCGTGCCTACTTCATGCTAATCCAATGCAGCTTTGGGCAAAAAACATGCAGTATAAATGTGTTATTTTTCACCTCATGTTCTTGAATATTTCTGCATACTGGGGTCTCTAAACACTATTGGAATTACATAAATTGGGACTCTACTGCGACCTTGATTACAGTCTCTCAGAAACTGTACAACCACAAACTAGAGACCTCGAGCATTCAGAGGATAGATGACTTTCCTACGTATACTGACAATACGTAGCAACTGAGCAACTTACGCAAGAGAAGCGTCCGCCATCCAATCCCAGAAAAATATAAGTCAGCCAAAATTTGACACAGCATCATTTCCTTGCCTTGCCCCTCTGGTTATTCCTTGCATAAGACTTCAACACTTGCTCCTCTGTGTTGTCCTTGATGCTAAGGTGACAAATCCCTGTTTGCACCATGAAGAGCTAAACAGTCATTTAACAGAGTCATGTTTGAACTGGGACACGTCTACAAGCTCGGTGTGAAGCAGGAGGGTTGTAGTAGAGGGAAGAAATGTGATGCTGCATTTGTGAGTTGTGACCTTTGGGTACTTTAAACCTCTTAAGGCATCGCTCTCCCTCATTCTTTTAAAATAGCCTCACTGCAGACTCAGTAGTCTGCGGCTTTGCCCTGCTGTTTGATTTCATTTTTTCAGTTTTTTTTTTCTCTTTCTCCTTTCCTGTCAGCAGCGTCCTTATCGCCGCCCTTCAGCGCTGCAGCTGCACAGTTTCTGCTGCAGTCTGCAGTCTCCACAAGGACGATCCGCGATGGGACAAAACACATCATTTATTCTACTTTTCAACCCCGACATCAATAACTCAAAAAAGGTTTCACGCTCTCGGGACAGGTGTCTTTTTATGGACTTTGTCTTGCCTCGTGCAGTTAAAGACGACAAACAGAGAATCCACAGCTGCATTATTATTCACATTACACATGTGCATTATATTTTATTAGTTGACCCAAATTCACATGTAACTGTGTGTCGAGTGTTGGAATAAACTCTTTTTAAGCTGCAGAACTGAGTGCACCCCTGAGAACATAAACATTTCACGGTCCAATTTTCTACCGGGACTGTTTAGACGTTTTGGGTGTTTTTATTCAGATCTTTTCTTTGTGTGCTGTCACGTCTGCTGCTGATTCATATTCAAGTCTTTCTGTGATTTTTCATAAATCTCATCGTCTCTGTCGTTAACTGCAGATGTCATTTTCTGGCTCTTGCTACAAAAAAGATGAGCCCATTTCGCCGCAGTGATTAATACATTTTCATTTTCATCCAATCCAGCTTTATCTCATCTAAAACAATGTGGTGATGGAAACACACGCAGACTGACCTGGACAATTTCTCTTGACTTGTAAAATAATTGAAATTTTTCTTCCTGGCTGATGATACTGAAGTCTGGATACACACATCTGTCAGCTGTTTTGAAAAGTTTTTCACACTCATCACTTCTAGTTTTAGACTTGTTTTTTTACAGAATCAGCTACAATGCAGCAGCTACATTTGGGTTATTCTCATTTGGATTTTATGTCCGAATGAGACCAAAAGTTGTTTAACATCCTGCTGTGAGAACATCGTGTTGGCCAGAGTTTACACAACACGAGATAATAAAAAGTGAACAAACAAAATTAGGAGAAAACACTAAATGGGTTTAGTTATCAGATTCAGTGGTGAAGTAGCTTTCACTGCTAAAAAAACGTTAAAAGTTAAGACATGGAGATAGTTGAGTTTAGCTTCAGTTTGCAGATCATTGCCTGTCAGTGGCAAAACAAAGATAAGAATAATGTTACTGCCTGTTTTTTCTGTCTGTTTCAAAAATGATTGTTCCTATTAGTCACTCAGGGCGGACCACCGCTTTAATAGGAACACAGTTCAGTTCACAGACAGACTGCTTCGTTTGGGCAGGTGTGAAAGCTCATCCGAAACAAGCAAACTCTAATCCGCATGAAAACGTGGGTCTCGGTTCATCATAGTCTCTCGCTCTTCACCGTCTTTTTCAGTACTGCTGCATTTGTCTCATGCACAGAGCATGCTGCTTCGCCTGCTGCTCATACTGGGCAGCTACTTATGAAAACCAATTAGGTTTGAACACCAAAGTAACAACAGAAACCGCAAGACTGCATAAATTTGGTGTTGCTCCATTGTTTGTTTTTGGTGTGAACAAGCCGGCTTAAGGGGATGGATTTAATTGGTTTTCGGTCCTGGCCAATCAATGAGCCGGGTTTTCTTCTTCAGCTGTTGTAACTGCATGACGTTGTCCAGGCGGCCACTTTTAAGAGTGCAGTTTGAAAGTGAACTAAACCAAAGGTGTGAAAGTTTTCGGCATTCCCCGCCCAATCGAACCGAGTCACCCGGACTATCCTGGTGTGAAAGTGTCCTTAGACACAAACACATGAAAAAATACGGTCTATGTGGTAAAATACTTTCACTGTTGTTTTAGAAACGCTGTTTGTTAACTAATGCCAAAAAAATACTTCAGGTGAAAACGATCTTTCTGCCTCACAGTTAGTCAATTTAATCTAATTCACTTCAGTGGAATGAACATTGTGAAAACAGTACTGCCAGAGTATTGAAAAGAATGGAGGAAAAAAACACTATATAATTCTTACCAATGTAAAAACATTAGTTAATGAAACAATAAATTTAAAGACAAACATTTAGATAATTAAATCTACAGATAAAACAGGAAAGTAAAATGAAATCAATAATAGTGATGGTCGCAGAGGATTAAATCAGGTTTGGGGTTATTTAGGGAGGTTTGTCCCTCAGTCACATATTGTGCTTCTAATTATGCTGCAAACATTGTTTGTCTTGTGTTAATTATCGTGACGTCAGTTAGATTAAGTTAGATCAGAGCTGGAATATTAAATCATCTCTGCTCACTAAATCTGAGGCTTTCTCACCCTCCGGTGTGAATAAACTCCAGGACATTTTTAAAATACAAAAATGGGAAATTATCAGTTATTTTATTGGTATCGGTCATGAGAAGTAGGTCATTATTGGTTGTTGTATTGATTGAAAGAAATCCATATTTTGCATTTGAATAAATACCATAAATACCATCAACTATAGTCTTGTGCATAGTTCTGTCTATTACAGTCTCTCTCTCTCTCTCTCTCTCGCTTCATTCATTCAGAGCCTGCAGCTGCAACACACTCTGCCGTTACTATTTCTGTCAAACTCTGCTTTAATGCATGTTACACACTCAGTACAGCACAAAGAGTACGAGTGCTCCGGCACGCACACACACACACACCATTAGTGGCAGCTCAGCAGCAGCATGTGGCTTCTCTAGCTCGCCCTCCTTCTCCCTCTCTCTCTTCCTCCCTCTCTAAAACACACACAGAAGCTCGCTCGTCCTCAGTCGGTGTGCTGGACTGAGCTCTGAGACGATCAGAGCCGAGAGAGCGGCGATGTGGATGAAGAGTAGGAGGATGGCGACGGGCAGCGTTTGATCCGGAATAAAGCTCCAGTCCATCTTCTGGTTTGAAGACGCTCTCAGATTCTAGTTTTTTTAACGAGAAATCGTTTTACGCCCAGACCAGTTTCTGTCCATGAAGGCAAGTCCGGTCTCTGGACTCAGATTTAAAAGACAAATCCAGATTTTGGTTTTAAGACAGAAGACCTTTGGTTATTTTTCAGTCCAGATTTTCTGCTTCTTCTCTGACCGCTGCAGATGAAGGAGAAGAACAGTTTCTGTTTTCTTTCTCTGTTTGAAGGCTGAAGCAGCAGAGCAGATGGTGAGCGGTGTGCGTGTCTCTGTGTGTGTGCGTCTAAATGTACAGCAATGTGCATGTGCCTGAAAGTGAGAAAGAGTGTGTGCATGTACGCTATATGGCCAGAAATAAGTGGACACTCCTGTCTTCATACTTCAGCGTACTTTTGGTCTGTTTTTCTTCAGTGAAATCTTAATGCTGCGGCATTCGGCTAATGATAACTTCATTTTCAATAAATTCTTATTATTTTTATGATTGATCGATTTATGGTTTGCAATACAATATGTCTATCCTTGTTTCCAAGAGCCCAAGGTGAAGTCTTCAAATGTCTTGTTTTGTCCAGTAGTTTAAAAGTTGCAGCGACTTTAACAATGAGCCGTTTATCAAAGCAGTTGCACATTAATTTTCTGTTAGTTGACTAATTGTTACAGATAATTGTTGTACAGTGCACAATACATCACACAGTAGTGTCTCAGCAGTATGAACCCTGTGCACAAAGCTCCATAGATAAATGGTTTTCCCAGTTTGGTGTGGAAGAACTCGTAGAGAACTTGGAAGCCCTGAACATAACCCCATCCAACACCTTTGGGATGAACTGGAACTGTGCCTGTGAGCCAGACCTCATCACCCAACATCAGCGTTGGGCCTCACTGATGCTCTCGTGGCTGAATGGGAAAAAATCCCAGCAGTCAGGTTTAACATCTGGTGGAAAAAAACTGAAACCAGAAGAGTGGAGTCTGTCAGAACAGCACATTAATGCTCATGGTGTTGGAATAAGACGTCCAACAAACATCTTCTGCTGTCCACACACTTTTGGCCATGTTGTGTACAAGTGCATATCTGTGCTTTTAATAGAGAGTCTAAAAGCATGTAGGAGTGAGCTTGTGTGTGTGTCCTGGCGTGCTGTCAGTGTGTTGTTGTTTACTCGCTCGTGCTGCCTCAGTGTGGATGCTGCAGTGTGTTTGTGCTCTCGGCCTTTTGGACCGAACGCTCAGCTGCCTTGTTCTCAGGCTGTTTGGAGGAAAAGTGCAGCCACGGGGGGTGGGGAGAGACTGCCTGTCAGAGGCCATTAAGCAGCCAGTGGGACGCCACGTTAGAGCCCAGAAAACCGGAGCAATGCACTGCAGATGAAGCAGGGAATATTACATCGGCAGGACTTCAATGACAAAATCCAAATGGCAGAGTTTTAACAATACGCCACTTCTCCACATACAAAAATGGCTGTTTTGCAGCTTTTTGTAACACAGTGTCAACCCACAAACATGAACTGAGAGGCTGAAAAGGTGAACTTGAGGCTAGGTGGCTGCTGGTTTGAATCCTTGGATCACCATGAAAATGATAGAAAAACAAAGCTGTAGCGTCAGTGATTTTTTCCAGTTTCCTGAGAGTTTCCTGATCACATTTCCCATTTACTGCCATCTTGAAGTCTGGTATCTAGTTCTTTTAACACATCCACTAACAGACATGTTGTCGGCCATGCTAACTAAACTATGTAGCATTCTGTCTAAAGGCATGAGCACTAGTATAGCCAAAGAACACGTGCTAAAGAAACTCACACTGCAGCAACAAAATCTAAAAGGAAAACAGGGTCTCAGTCAGGTTTAAAGATGCTATAGTGACCATATATTCAAACCATCATACCGGGATCCTTCAGTGTACCATGTATGTGCCTAACAGACAAACCTTTCAACACCATGATGTAACCGTGAGCATATTGGCAGGTTTGGCCTATGACTCATAGGCTAGCGACAGCCTTGATAACAACTTGATTGATTGGTGGACTGACTGATTGACTGACACAAATACAGACAAATCAGTGTGCTGGGTTAGGTAATAATTAGTTGGACAGAACATGATAAATGTCTATGTTGGCATTAAATATTGAAAACCAGCCATTTTTGTGTTTTAGGAACAATCCCGGACAGATCGGGACATCTGGTCACCGCATACTTAGATCAACAAAACATGTCTTCTGAGTTTTGTTGTCTGTTAGCCTGTAAGCACATCAACTGATGTCAATATTTAAATAATAACCATAGAGTGTGAGGAAAAGCAGAGGTACTTAGTAGTAGTAGTGGTTGAATGGTGAACAAAGTCCATTTCTCTATGCACACAACCAATCGGATTTGTCAGTGATGAATGGATCAGTTCAGAGTTAGAAAAGGAAAATGTACCATTTCTGTTAAACTCTGCAGAAACATAGGGAAACTCAGCTGTTCAGAGCCACTGTCGGAGCTCCAATAATGGCCGCCACAAAGTGCGTCATGCGATCATCTGTTTCTGGTATCGAGTAGCTTCACTGTTTATGAGGTTATCAGCAAACAGAAGCATGCACTGTTTATTTACTACAGGTCTTGCGGAAAGTGCTTTAAATGAAAGTCTCAGCAGCAGATGTGTGATGATGACACAACAGTAAAAACACAAAACAGAGTGAGCATAATGGTGACGGGGAGGGGAGGTTTCTATCGGACGAGTTGTTCCAACACCATCTGGACTCCCGAATAGGCATCTGTCTAGCTCAGGGATTGAAAACTACAGTTTTAATCTGTGACCCTTTGCTGCTGTGTAGGCGGTGCCTAATCTGGTTGATGGTGCTTTTGACAAGATGTTTTAACAGCTGTTTGTGCCTAAAAAAAAATCAACGACCGAAGGAACGTTTCTACTCACTTTCCAAAACAGTGGAAACATTTTCTAAACTGTCATCACTCAAGGATCCTTCCTATTTCTGTAAAGTTAGCTGAGCGATGTTCTTCTGGAGAAGAAGTTCAACTTTTGGATGTGGGGCGACAAAAAAATTCACAATGAAAATCAATTTAAAAAAAGCATGAAGCGATGAGCCACAGAAAAACAATGATTTTGAAAGTGCTGCTTTTACAAGGAATCTTTAAAAAACGTGATGTTTAACTTCAATACATTTGGGCACCAACAAAACGTTGTTGCATGGTTGTACCATTATAAATGAACACATCCTTCTTCAGCCTGCATCTAAGCGAACATGCACGGTGCTCCTCATGCCAGGAAGTTTGATCAGCCAATTGGTATGGCTTATGTGCTGGGCTGGATAAGCATTATGGAGATTTGGAAGGTGTCCACGGCGACTCCTTCTGCTTATGAATGTGAATCTTGGCAGAACTGATTAGATATATCTGGATTTAAATAATAATTTAGCAAATTTTAGACTATTCTGTTTAGGGAGGGTTTTTTTTATGGCAGGTTTGTGTTAAAGGGAAAATTTGCCACAATTTATGTGGCAATCCAATCAGTGTTAATGATAAACATAGTCAACTGAAGCAATAAATTCCTTATTGCATGCTGTAATGACTGGGAAAGCCAAGTTCTCCTGCTCACAGAGCCATGCCAGCAGTGCATAAATGTACCAGGATGCATTGAACACAAGTGTCTGATGCCCACGTCTACGGAGCAAGCGATGTTAGGTAGCTATGACAACACTGGTGCTAGAGGAGCAGATTTTATAGGTATTTCTCTGTCAATATAGGATACACAGAGGAATTTATTGCTTCAGTTGACAGTTACCATCAACATTGATTGGAACTGGATTCCTTTTAAGACAAAATTAAGCACCATAATTTGATAAGTTTAGCTTAATAAAACTACATAAAGGAGTCGACAGTCTTGTTAATGACTGTACTTCAGTTCAATGGTGCTTTGAGCTAAATGCTAACATGCTGATAATGACGATACAACCATGCTTAGGGTAAGCTGTATAATGTTTACCATGTTCAACATTACATGATGTATGATGTATACAATAGTCTATGATTTCATTGGCCAAGAAAGATTAGTAGACTATTTTTTACAGATAAATCTTCTGGGTCAAATTTGAGTTTAGGTGATGTTGATGTCCTCGACCTACAGCCAGCAGCCTCTATGCTCTCTGTGGTGTCCTTAAAAATCACGTGTCCAAAGAAAGAGATGCCAAGTATTGCAGAGAGGAGGACACGCTCAAAGAGACGGATGTATGAGGAGATATGTAATAGCAGAACAGCAGCCAGGAGCAAATTCAGCTCTCGATTAACAAAGAATGACATACCAAACTCTATGTTTGCTTTTGTTTCGGCCCTTGGCTTGCAGCTTTATATGTGTTTGAGTGTGTATAAGCATGCAACAGTGGGTGTGGGGAGTGTTTTGATGGTATACAGTGCTGTACGTTGTACAAGTGTAAGTCCTTCGATGAAGATGTCACGATGGACTTTGTGATTTTATTATTTGACTCCATCTGCAGGATTTACCTAAGGTGAGATCATGTTTTTCTGTAAATCCTTTCCCCTGTCTTCACATTATGTGACATGGTTCAACATCCATCTGTTGTTGCGATCATCACCATCAGACAGCGAGAGGGGTCAGAGGTCCCCTTCTCCATAAGATACTCTGGGATCTGATAAAGACCCTGCTCATCCTCTTACAGGCTTCTGCAGTAGACCTAATGTGACTGACAGCTGTCAGTCTCCCAAAGTCTGACCTGAGTTACTGAGTTTTCTTTCTCTACGTGTTGATATAATAACCCACACTGGACCTGAAACCAGCAAACGAGTCCTCATACTTTAAGGACAAGAAAGGTTGGGGTCTGTGCCTTCTGAAACAGTCCATACTGCAGAAATGATTGATGTTGTTGACTCATGTGTCTGATGTTCACTCACGTTAACATTTTCTAAAGCACATATTCACTGTAATTGTACATATTTGCAGCTCAGGCTCAGGCAGCTCAATTTTGTATGTTGTATGTATGTTTGTTCCTACTTCTTTACTTTCCATTGATCTCCATTGCTGCTAAATTGCTAATAATTGATGATCCAAAAATATTCTAATTTATTTGATAGAAAATAAGAGTCTTGAATGAATTGTATCTGCTCACTGTGCATCTCAGCCCTTTGTGTTGTGGTGACATTTTCAGTAGGCTACTGTGCATTACAACTTTCCCATCAGTTGCATCATGATGCACCACGTGAAAATGTAACACTTAGAGCATTTACCGTAAAATTAAAGAACTTATTAACGTAATTTTCTTGATTTTGAGACCTTTTTAGAGAGGCAAGGCAACCCTGGTCCAGCACATTAAACAAGCTGGTTAGTTCATAGAACTTCTTGTCAGGAGGCATGAAGTGCAGCCATACAATTCTCTCTGAGCAACACCTGTGCATGTGCAGACACAAGTACTTTTGCAAACTGCTTTTCACATTCGTTGTAAACCCATCAATCCACCAGACATCCTCCTTGAGAGTTTTTGGGGTAGTATAACAATATCTCGCTGCTTCTGCCTTGGTTGCTTCGAGAGAGAGTCATTGCGTGCATGACTGGAAGAGGTCACGTGAGAAAATGTAAACCTAGGTCGTTTTAACCTTTTAACAGTGCTGTAGTTTTTATAGTGGAAAAAGTCCAAACCTGCAGAGACCCTGAGCATCAGCACTGACTGTACATTATCCTGTACGCATATGTAGAAATTTTTTGCTTATGATTATCATCTGGGAGCCAACGGTCTGACTTTGCAATTCTATTTCTATTCGGCCTCTTGATGATGAAATGACGTCAAGTATTTTATGGGAGTCACATTTGCCTCTTCATGTGTCCTCCCATTATCTCCCTCCTCTACCTGCATTGTAATTTCTCCTGTTTTCTAATGTCAGTTGTGGCCTGAAGGCACTTTCCTGCCTCACGCAGTCCGCAGCAGAGTGACTGGCATCTTTGTGCCAACTTAACAAAAGAAAGACCTGCAACAAAAGAAAGACCTTGAGGCAGTGTTTCTCTGGCTCTTTATAGCAGCTACAGACGGATGATGGAGTGACAGCACTTTTCTTTTCCTCTGCAGCTTTATCTCCCATGCAGCCTTCCCTCCCATGCATATCTGAGTACGTCAAACTGCCAGAGATATCAAGAGGAGGAAAATTAGTGAATTAAAAATGAAAAAATCATCAAAAAATACAAAACATTTCTCTTGATTGTACATGTGAAACAATGCTGACGCTGTACTGTATCTGCAGCATACAGGAATTGTGAGTGGGTGTTCAGAAGACAGAAGTTGGCATCGACTTTTCCTCCGGTGTTGGTGTTGCTGGATGAAAACACAGAGGATTATTTCACTTCATTATGAAGCTCCTTGTGTGTTCTTTGAGTGAGAAAGACAAAGAATGAAGAGGATTGAGGACAAGTGAAATGCTGCACAACTACAGCACTACAGCCTGTAATGCCAATATACTGTACATCAGCTCTGCCAGGGACTAAGCTGCTGGTGTTTTTTTAAATCAGCACACACAAAATACTCCCTTTAATCTCCTATATCAGGTTGTACTCTTTATGGTGGCTGAGAGGTTTAAGAAATGGGCTCAGGAATAGAAAATCATCAGTCTGAATCCCTGGACCAGATGTGAAGTGCAAAGCATGGAGTGTGAACGAGCAGATCTTTCATTTGCAGTGAGATGAATGAAAGTCCAGGCATGTGTAATAGTTGAAAGAGAGCAACGTAAATCTAAATAAAACTCACCAAGGATTATCCTTTAGAGTACAGTTGTGTTCATTTTCTCCTTTCTGGCAGTAGGAGCATTTCAGGGCTTAGATGAACATGAAAGTCTCCTGGTTTTAATCAGTACAAATCAAAAGAACAATTGCATTATCTGTTTTTTTAAATAAAAAAGTACAAGCTTGCAGACATAAAAAACTGATTATAAACTTCTCAATCTTGGAGCTTAACATTCTGCTGTGTGCTCTGCTAACAGCAAGCTGAAGCTAATGATTCCAATTTGTAGAAACCTGGACAAACATTCAGCATTTTAAATCAGTTCACTGATGTCTTTATTGTTGAAGGACAGTCCAGCTACACTTTTCACTTCAGTGAGATGAATATTTCCAGAAGTAACATTTCCTCTTCTGTCTACATTTTCTGTTTTCCAGGACATTCTCATCAGCTGGACGCTGCTGTGAACCTGCAAAGACCGGATGTCGGCTGAGAGCCTAAATCTGCAGTAGAGTCGATGTGACAGACATGAAGAACCTGGACCAGTATGGACGAAGGTACCTGGAGAGTCTGGGTGAGTCCTATCAGAAGCTTTATCCTTCACACTGTAGACATTTAACTAATGCTTTTATCCACGTATAGAGCTAGAAGATTGCTGCCTCCGTAAAGACTCCACAGGTGTTAAAGCAGCCAAAGAACCATTTTTATGGAGGGTTATCTTTGCTTTCTTTTTTTTGCCTTCATATTTCCTCAAATATCGGTGCTGCAGTGTTACTTTATTTTTTTTATTTGAATGAATATTCCCCAACAACTCATTCAAATGATTAGCTCAGTTCTGTATCTCATCACTTGAGCTTGAATTACTCTAAACCCCCATGACCTTGAAGAATCAGAGGTCTGGTTGCAAAAGATCAGGTTCATCGACCAACAGCAGTACAAACAAGGAGGTCAGATGTCACTGCAAGATGAAAATTGATGTTTTAGTATAGTGTTGAGTTTTGGCAGTTCATTATGTTGCTGTTCTGTTTGCTTGTCATGTCTTCCAGTCTGTGCAGGTCTGCCCAGTCTGATGTTGGTTCTACTGGGACTGATGGACTCGGTCCACGGCTGTCCTGGTGTCTGCACCTGTTATGGTAACACCACTGACTGCTCCGCTCTAGGTCTTCTCTCTCTGACACCCATCCTAGCACTGTTGGACCATGACTCGCAGATCCTCCGCCTACCCCAGAACAACCTCTCCTCTTTGGGAACGACTGAGCTGTCCAACCTCAGCAACCTGGAGCTCCTAGATCTTTCCCAGAACCACTTTTCCGCCCTGCAGCCTGGAGCTTTCTCAGGCCTGAGCGGCCTGCGCTGGCTCAACCTCTCTGCTAACTACCTTGGGGTGCACCTGGCAGCCTTTGACCCCAACAACAACACAGAGATCCTCCAGGGTTTAAATGGAAGTCAAGGGAACATTGGTCTAAGCAAGGAGGTTTTCCAGGGGCTGTGGCGGCTGCGAGGGCTTGACCTGTCTTCCAATGGCCTCCTGTGGCTGCCCAAGGGCCTGCTGGATGCACTTCCGAGACTCGCCTGGCTGTCCTTGGCCAGCAACCGGCTGGTGGCCCTTGACAGGGTCACCTTCGAGCCCCTGGTGGGGCTACAGCAGCTCCAGCTGGCGGGAAATCCCTGGGAGTGCGACTGCAAGCTAAGGGACTTCAAGCACTGGATGGAGTGGTTGATTTACAGGGGTGAGCAGAGCTGTTAGCAAGCCTCTCGCAATCTCAAATACTGTGAAGTTGATAGTTCTGGCAGTTGGCTTGCAGTGCTTTAAGACTGTACCGGAGCAAATCACTTTGTATTTTGAGTCTGTACTTCAAAAGCTGTCTAATCGAAGCAATTAATCTCCGCTCTGTAGGATGGATGTATGCTGAGCAAAGACATCTAAGAATATAATGACCTCCATCTCTTTCAATCCTCCCCTGTCTCTCCATGTTTCTTTCTTCATCCTTTCCCTCCCTGTTCTTCATTTTTATGTTTCCCCTCTCTGTCTGTTTATAGATGGGCAGGTAGATGCAATGCAGTGCAGTCTCCCAGGGGATTTGAAGGGCAGGGACATCCGCAGCGTGCCAGCAGAGATGTTCAGCTACTGCCTGCAGAGTCCGACCAAAGAGGGTGTGTCAGGTTATGCCACCCGACCTCCTTGCCCGCCCGGCCGGGTCAGCAGCAACGACGAATGTGTTCGCCAACGCTACCGGCCCGTCAGTGTCCGCCGAGCGCACGGAACGCAAATAGTTGCAGGTGTGATTTGTGGCACAGTGTGTGTCATGATGGTAGTTGCAGCAACTTACGGTTGCGTCTACGCTTCGCTCATGGCACGGTACCAAAGGGAGATGAAGAACCGCGGCCAGCCTCTGATGGCCGAGTCAGGTGCCGAGACGGACGTGGAGGACGGACAAATGTCATCCTCGACCTCAGCAGAAGAGACGCCGCCCAAAGAGACCTGCGGCATTGTGCATGGGTATCGAATCAGCAGCTTCTGACCCACTACTTGTTACTGATTTTAGATCCTTCCCGGACGCTCTGGCTGCTTCTGCTCCTCAGCTCTCATCACTGATGAGACAACGTCTGGAGAGAGAAACCCTGCAGCTCTGCGATTGTGCTGGAAATCTCTGGGCGGGGACTGATTGTACAGCTAATGGAGCGAACTAGATTCAGTGAAAATGGAATGCTGCAGCACTTCTTTTAATGTATGGATGCTCTGTGAATTGTTATTCCCTGCGCTGCATCTCTCAGCCAGCTTTTGAACTCCTCTGAAGCTGCTGTTTGGCACTTCTGCACCTTGACTTCTCTTCATCTGTGTTTTGGTTTCTTCTTTATAAATATAAAATTACCTTTTTGTTTCAGCCGTCTGTCTTTGTATCTCAGCCCAACAAGCACAAGCTCCAAAAGTACAAAAGTCTGTGACTCTGTGAAAAATTCTCCTGTTGTTTGCTGCACAAAATGTCTGTTTTTTTTATCAGTTATGTGTATTTTATGTTATCTTTAACATCCCCACTTTTAGAAATAGTTCTTTGTTCCTCTGATTGGTGAATGCCCTGTTGAATTCCCTCCAAAAACAGACATTTTAAAAAATGTTAGAGTCCTGCTGCTGTCAGGGACATGCTGCTTTAAGCTTCATCACTGAGGTAAACTGCATTCAAACAATGCTAGAGCTGCATTGCCACCCGGAGGGCAAGCTTTGAGCTACAACAGCTTTCAATCCAGCACAAACAAACTCTCAAGCTCTGTGACAAACAGTTAATTATTCCCAGCGTAGCAAAGTACGAGATACTGACTGGAAGTGTGTGAGAGTGTCAACCCACATGCACTGTGACCTCCATGTGGTTTAATTTATTTTGTCCATACTGTCTGTGATAAGCACATAGTCTCAAATTCAACTCAAGGACTGTTAATCATGCTGAAGATAATAAACTCTATATTTATCTAAACTGTATTGTTTTTCTTCTTGAAAATACCACAGAACAAGACAACACAGATCACATGACAACAGATTTGATCTTTGCCACAAATCCCAAACCAGAGTCATCAAACCATTAAAAACTGCCACACTCAAAGTAAACCACACTCACAAGATGAAATAAATGAACATGTTCTGGGAGTAAGACAACAACATGATCAACTTCAAGAAAAACTGCCAAAATCCTAAAAAACAACTTACAAAGCCTTCCATTCATTTTCTCTTTGTTTGATTCGATTCTTCTCAGATCCTCAAAAATCTCGAATGACTTGCTGCCACAGTAACATCACAGTCTCTGCAGCGATAAATGCAGCATATCTGCTGTATGTCTGCATGTTTGAATCATTTGACTGCTGACATTATGGATAGGTCAACTATTCAAAAAAATATTTGCATTTGTACTCGAATAGTAAAAGGTGGGTCAGTGCATGACCTGCGTACAAATTCTGAACACTCCTAGAGACCCTCACGATGCACGCAATGCTCCACGCGATCTTCTCATGGATATATTAGATTTTAGGTCTTAATAATTAATACAAGCCCAGGATCTTCTATGAATGGTGATGCCATTTTCCAGGTGAATTAATTGGTTGGTAGGCGACACTTTGACACTATTGAGCATTTCTCCAGAGCAGGTTAAGTTACAGCATAAAATACAGTTCAGCATAAGCTACAATCACAATGTAACCTGGTAAGGAGTAAACCGCCACCATAAGACTCAAAACTCAGGGTTAATCCTGAACTTACCACTGTCACTGTCATACTGGCCAAAGTATGAAAGCATGATGGAAACCCAGTAGGGACGGTGGGGCCTGGAATTCTTTATTTTAATATCACACATTGATCCGGACTTCCCAGCAGTATTTAAAAATAACTCCTAATGATTTATTTAATTAAATCAATGTGACCTGGACCTGGATAAGCAGCAAGGTTCAAGGTAATAAAGACACCTTGAACCTTGAAAACGGATTAATGGATTAACCAATTAAAAATGATTACGTTCAATTAAAGTGGAAATATACAACTTTTTTGCTTTAACTCATCATAATGAAGTAAATGCTGATTACACACTGTAACGACTGTAGAATCATGCCACCATTCACGTTTAGATTAGTTTCCTATAAGCCTCACTTTCACGGTGTAATTCGGTCTGTAACCTGCAAAATAAAGGCTCGATTTACAAGACTGGGTGAACAAACTCAATCTTTTTCTGCTGATGTTTTCTTGTAACATTAACGTTACTCTCCGGTCTTTGTGACAGTGGCACGAACCACTAAGAAACACCAGAGAACATTTTCACTAAAGTTTTCTTCACTTGATGAGCTGCAGCTTCTGTATCTGCAGTCATGGCACTGTTTTCTGCAGGTCTTGTGGTTCTAACTGAAACATCGTCCTTGAGAAGGACGTCTGCTGAGACTTTCAGATACAAAAATCATTGAGAATTAACAGTACAGACTTTTTCAGACATTTTAAAGTCCTTTTTGAGGAGTCAACAGAAAATGTACCTATTTTCAAGACCTGTCAATACCCTGTGTAGTATTTGTGTATCACCAGTTGATGAAAAATAGGCCAAAAAAAAAAAACAGTGAATGAACAAGCAAAATCGATAATAAAACAGCCACAACATATCCGAGACGTCCCACAGCGAGATAAATATCAGAACTGCAGCAGAGTGACTCACCTCCAGCCATGGCCGTCTTTCCTTTAGAGGACACCGTCACTGCTGTCGTCGCTATGATGTACTTCACTCCTGTGGAGAGAAGATCTACCTCAGGATCAGCTGATCAAAACACAAAAATGTGGAGCGCTGAAGAGACAGACCTTTGTCGTTGACGGGGTAGTAGTAGAAGCTTCCAGGAGTGTTTTCCACGGCCAGGCGGTACCACAGAGGGAAGTGATCAATGGTGTACAGGTTGTCTTTATCAGCCGGAGTCAGAAACTTTCTGTCGAGGGAAAGGTCAACTTTAGACATTTTACTCTGAAACCTGAACCTGCACTGTTTGTATTGATCAGTTCTGAATGTGAGTTGGACTGAATGAATGAGAGGCAGCAGAGAGAGACATCCCTGCATGAATATTAATAATTGTTATGATATTTATAAACCAAAGGAAATAAGGCAGGCTGCTTCTTGTTTTCTGGTTCTTTTTGCTGCATGATGAGGCAGATGTGAAGACGTGGTTTGAGTCTCACTTTGCCACTCTGGACTCCACTCCTGCATATCTCACGATCCTCATCAGGCCAGAACGAGTACCAAGGAAGACTGTCTCAACTCCTGGCTCCACCCTGCACGCACACACGCACACACACACACACACACACACAGAAGATGGAGGTCAGTTATCTGTGGAAAAGTTTATCTTGTCTCTCCTGCAGCAACCTACAGTTGATTTAACTGATCTCGTTTTGTGTTTGAAGGAAGTTCATCAGTGAAACTACCAGTGATGGAATGTAAGTAATCTAAGTACATTTACTTAAACTGAAGAACTTAAGTACAAAATAGAGATACTTGGACTTTACTTGAGTCTTTTATTTTCATGGCACTTTCTACTCCACTACATCTTAGAGAGAAATATTGTACTTTTTACTTCACTACATTTATCTGATTTACTTCACAAAATAATTATTTGTATAAAAAACATACAAAGAGTTTGTTAAATATGAAGTCACATTCTGTGTTTTCAGGCCTTTTCTGGGCGTATGCTGACGGGGAGCGGAGCCGGTGTCGTGTCAGAACCGGAGTTGATCTCAAGTCTCACCTGTCGTTGAGCATCAGGGCGTTCCAGTAGGCTTCTAGGGGAGCCGTAACCACGGCGTCGAAAAGCGTCTGCTGCAGCAACACCTCATCACCTAGGCAACGGATAGGCCGCATCAAACACAGGTGACTTTTAAAACAGGTCAGAACACTCATAACTCTGAACAAGAGCTTCTTAAATGTTCTCAGTTATGGAGCTAATACAAATGCACTGAGCGAGAAATTGGTTTTTAATTTCAGTGTAAAAGTCTTACACTCCAGGTCGGGCTCCTTTCCCAGCAGGTAGCGGATGGCGGCCTGAAGCTGAGTGTATTTTCGGTGGCCGGGGTCGATGTCCGTCTCACAGTAAGTCCTGAGGAAAAGAGGTTTATTAAAACACACAGAACCTGCCTACATGCGGCCGTGAGTTCAGTATGTTTTCAGATGATTCTAGATACAGAGAAAAAACGGATTATTTGATATACGAGAAGATTTTAGGGAGAGACTTTCTGACTTTCACTTGGACTCCCATAAACATGAATAACCCTTCCTCTATCCCTGCTCTCACTATACACTTATACTGTAAACTATAATACTACAACATCATTTGTCATTTGCTGATCACTGACATATGACATGTTTACATACCACTCAGAGGCGATGGTGAGGTCTGGGGAGGTGAGATCATGCAGGCCTGCGGAGGAAGACAAACGCTTTAAATGTCTTCAAGTTAGTTCAAATGAAAATACACAGATTTACTTCCTGACACGTCATTTTAAGAAGCTGCTGTGTTGCCGTGGAAATGTGGTGAAGCCGTGTGTGTGTGAGGTTGTATTTTTGTACGCATGAATAAAGTTTTGCTTTAGAGGCTTCAGCACACATCGCCTACGTTGTATTTTTCTAACCAACTGCAGCACCTGATACAGCAGCTTGTTTAAGGGCTGAAGGGAATTGTGGGAAATCCTACCTTCCTCCACAGACACATTTCCTATAAACATCAGCCCTCCATGACCCCTCGTCAGCACCATGCCGAAGCTACAGAGACACAGAGAAGGGGTGAGATCATTAAAAATGCCAATATTCTCAGTAAACTGCTGCCCTCTAGAGGCCAAATCACACAGATAAAACCGAATGTATCATTAGTCGAAAATAACTGTGGGACTTGTGCTGTTCTTTCGTTTTGGTCAAAGGTCCCACACCTCCTATGAAATTCAAGGGCTTTTAAAGACCTTCCCAAGTCCAATTCTCTCATATTCAAGGACCCAACAGACATGGATCAAGTCTATTGCTGTTACAACACTTTTAAAACGAGAACTAGCAGGCTTTACAGAAGCTCACAATCAAAGACAGACTCATTAAAGAGAGAGAGGCATGAATGTGTGACTACTTCTAAATTATGCCATGCGACATTGACGGCAGACAGTGTGCTCTCCTGTCTTCTTTAACTCAGCATAGGGCTGGGCGATATATCGATATTTTAACCTATATCGATATATTTTCAAACGCGATATAGCACGAGACCACATTGTTTATATCGATATAGTTTATTTTGCGTTAAAATGACTATACATTTCTTCCCTTGAGCCGCCAGTTCGCTTTTATTTCTCCTCTCCCTCTGTCCAGGTCTCCCGCTGCTTGTTGACGTCGTCACGTCAGAGTCTTCAATAACTCCAGAAAAAGTCGCTAGATTTGTCGCTAG
The DNA here is from genome assembly GCA_946959425.1 of Argyrosomus regius. Classification (NCBI taxonomy): domain Eukaryota; kingdom Metazoa; phylum Chordata; class Actinopteri; family Sciaenidae; genus Argyrosomus; species Argyrosomus regius. Next base: position 23,429,741 of record OX336886.1, read on the forward strand.
TCGCTTTTTGGGAAAAAACACATTGCTAGAGGGTCTGAAAAGTCGCTAACTATAGCGACAAAGTCGCTAAGTCGTCAACACTGGACCACTGATTAGTGTGTCAATAAACAACCAAAGCAGCGGGGTTAGAGGGGGTGCACAGGTCTTGACCTTTGTGTCAGCTGTTGCAGTGCATTGTGGGATTAGTAGTGTGATTTGAGTGGTGGGAGTGCGATTTGCCGGCAGGCCATTAATAATAGACGTATGAAATTATCCGGCCACGGAAAAAATATCGATATATATCGAGTATCGCCATTCAGCTTAAAAATATCGAGATATGACTTTTGGTCCATATCGCCCAGCCCTAATACAGCACAGAAGAAAGAAAGAAATGCTCATCAAACTCATCAAACAAAGTTTTTCCAACAACACAAACATTGTCTCTGCTATACTAGCACAGAAGTATCTGTGGATATATGGATACAAAACCTCAATATTACAGTTTGTTTTAGATTTGCCAAGCAATATGGAGAAACTAGTGATCTGTTCTGTGTCCATGTCTAAACAGGACTGTTTGACAGTTAACTGAGCAGGTACAGATGGAATAAAACATCATTTAGTGTCTTTTAAAGGTGTTTAAAAGGCTACAAGAACATCCAGCTGATTTACCTGAAAGGTGTTTCATCAATGTTTGTGTAGTAGTAGTCATTGATGAGGTACAGAGGTCTTTTCTGTCGGGGGAGAAGGGAACCACATTATGATGAGTCATTAATCAAACATCCTGTAAACAGCTGAAGCAGATTGATGTGTCTGTACGTTTGTTCAGTCTGATCAGGTTTGATCTAAAGTTACTGTGATTGACCTGTACTACAAAACAAGACCAATCAGAGTTCTTCTTCTTGAATTAGGCTCAGGTTCGCAATCAACATTAACAAAGCATCACTGCCACCTACTGAACTGGTGGGAAACAACAGGTTTGTCCTATATACATACTCCTGTGTATAACTGTGTATAACTAAGTACATTTACTCTGAACGTTGGAATACTTTATTGATCCCTGGGGTTAAACTGGGTTATGTTACAGTTGTTCCAATTCTGGAATAGAAATATAGCCAAATAAAAAAAAAAACAGAAAATAAAAAAATTGTAAAAGTACGTGCATTAAACTACAATAATGAAAGAAGTTTTTCCACGGTGAAAAAACAGACTAGAACTCTCGCTACTTGCGTGTTTAGAGGGCACATTCTAAATATGTTACCAGAAAAAAGTCAAACAAGTAAGATGAAGAAGAAAGTTGCTCAGGTCAAAATGCAACAGTGTGTACAGTCAGCACATGTGAACTATGAGGCAAAATAATGTAGACTATGCTCCAACGTTTAATTAGAATAACTTTAAAACTTTTTTCAACTCCAGGATTGTGTCATCCCTTCGACTGTGGATATCAAGTCAAAACTGTTTGTGATAGAAACTAAGTTACTATAGTAATAGTAATCGTATAAAGTAATAGTATAGTAATTATAATATTGAGATACTGGGATTAACACTATATAAAGTGATTGATACACTCACCCCTTTATCCACTGATGCTCTGATGCTCAGGCTGCTGCTGCCTGTCTCTCCCCTCACCATGGCTGTTCTCAGCTAGAAGTGTGAGACGAGAACAAGTTGAATATAAAGTCAAATTATTTTTTTCCTCTAACTTCAGGTTCAAACTACACAATGATTTAAGATGGTCACTGTGTGAGACATGTGATTATAGAGTCCAGAGCCTTTGAAAATGTTTTTTATTACCACTTATTTGATATTATTGACTGTATTGCGTTTACTTCCTCTTTGCTCATGTTCTTCAGCTTTTTCTTTGTATCAGGTTGTATTTATTTTTGCAAAGCACTTTGTTGTCACTCAGTGAGTCTTAAGACTACACTGAGGGAGGAGGTACTAGGAAGCGACTTCCAGAAAGAAGAATGTAAATGGTGTATGAAGCGGTGTGTATGACACTGGCTGTCTTGTGTTCAGAAAAGTCTAAAAAATAAATAAAAGACAACTGTGATCTTCCACCTCGCAGCACCAATAACATTATTGGTCAACAACACTGAACACGTCATAGACTTTGTCAAACTATGCGAGAGAACAAAAACACACTTTCGGTCGGGACGTAAAACATTCGCTGGCTAGCTAGCATTTTGTTAACCTTACTTATTAGATGTAACTAGCAAGCTAATGAGTCATGTAGATTAGCTTGCTGTTAACTGCTGCTCTGCAGCAAAATGCTACTGAACGACCTCACTGACAATTAATATAAAATAGTTAGCAATTTCGATAGATAGCTAAAATTAGCTAACCTAAGATGTGACTATATTCATTTGGTTGTCATATCTCAGTAGAGGAAAGAAGATAGTGGACCGCGGTGCTGACCAAGGCTAAATTATGATTGGAGCACAGAGCAAAAAGGGGTGGGACTTAGGATGGGTCCTATTTATATTTGCGACGCCCTCTGTCTGTCAGATATCATGTTGTCTGAAAGCAGCATTAGACTGTAACATCAGATTACAATATGTGGAAGGTTTTACTCAACACACCGAAACATTTTTAATTCTGTCCTCAAATAGTGAGTGTGCATGTGTGTGTGTGTGTGTGTGTGTGTAAGAGTTTATGTAGTTACCTTTTCCTCTGTATCCTCCCACTCCACCTCAGACAGATCCACACTGTTGTAGTTTGGCTTCGGCTTCAGTTTCTTTCCATCTTTATACTGTAGGACAGAGGACACACTGTTACTGTGTATCTGTGTGTGTGTGAGTGAGTGTGTGAGTAGTGAAATACTGTATAACTGTCCTTATAAATACTTAATACCTTTTCCCCTTAATGTACCCTTCAGGACATCTGCCACACTGTAATACTACAGCTCTTACTTTAAATAGACATCTAGTAAATCAGAACTGCTGCAGCTCTTGAGCTACATTTGAAGCAGGACGCACCAGAGGTCGAAGATCAGGGTGAGCCAGGATGTAACCGTTGTTGGTGATGAGGAAGGCGTAGCCGTGAGCGCCCAGCTGTGAAACACATGGAAGGATGCTCAAAGAATTTAAACAGGACATTTAAAGCTTTTATTGTGAAATCTGTCATCTTATTTTTTAATCTGAATAAAAAACAAATAAAATACAAGTCTGATCTCACCATGTATCTGGGCGCCAGCTTCATCACCTCCATCAGTGGGACGTCAGAGCCGACCACACCCAGTAGGATACCGTGGGAGAGCTGGAGAGACAGGCAGCAGGGTCAAGACTAAAACTAGTCAAAAATTGCCCCCAAATATGAAAATATTTTGATTAAATCTTTTACTTAGTGTTGGTAATTGATGTATAATTGCAATAAAAGTGAGATATATATATGAATGGTCTTCTCTCTTTGATAAATGTGCACTGAAGTTGACACTGACCGTTTCCTTCTTCTTGCTGAAGACCGGCATGGCCACAGAGGTCATCAGCAGCAGACTCTGAGCTTTGGTGGTGAAGAGCTGAGACAGAAAAACATTCAACACACACAGTGGGATTATTTTCATAAACACATAAATGATGGTTGAAGAACTGATCCCATGTTTGAACAATGTCACTGTGGTGGACAAAATAACAGGAACACATGACAATCGTATGCAGTCTAATAACCAGTAACACGCTGTACACTCATCTATACACAAATATAATGTTTATTAATATAATATACTATTTACAGCGAGTGCAGCTCTGAGGTTGAACTTCAGGTGGCGCTATAGGACTGCTGCAGTTCTGTGTAGTTCTACAATTACTATAATCTAATTTGGTGGTTCTCAACATGAGGGCCGGGACACTCCAGAAGGTCGTGAAATAACTTTGATGGGAGTCATTAACATGTTACATGTCAAAAATGTGTTTTAGCAAGGGCAGCGTTAACTCAGTTGGTAGAGCAGCCACCCCATGTGCGAAGGCTCAGTCCTTGCTGGGTTCAGCCCAGGGTTCGAATCCAACCTGTGGCTCTTTCTTGCATGTCATTCCCCATCTCTCTCTCCCCACATTCCTGTCACTCTTCAGCTGTCTCTATCATAATAAAGCTTGAAAAGGCCAAAAAAAAAAAATCTTTAAAAAATGTGTTTTAGCATTTTCAAGGAGCAAATAAAGCAAATAAACTCTGAATAATAGAGCGTTTCAGGTGATTCAACCAACAAAACCTGTCTGTACATCATCTGTAAAGAAACACATATATTTTAAAACTCATGTGTGAAATGTGTTAACTTTAAAAACTTTGCTGTGTGAAAACATGAACAGTCCTCAGTGTCTATCACTCTTTGTCCTGTCTTCTTTTGAACTCTTAAATGTGAAGTAAAACCACGAGCACAAACATTTATCTCAGGATTAAAACCATTAACAAGAACTTTGAGGGAGTTTGAAGCCAAACATGTTGAGAACCGTCCTGTCCTACATGTTAACTCCTGACTGTTTATCTAAAACTACAACCTCTTCTCCTTCTTTACCTCCTTGGTGTTGGGAAGCTGCCAGAGCGATGGAGGGAAAGGCCCAGAGGATCATGGGAGAATGATGCGAAACACAGGGAGGAAGCAAACAGACAGATGAAGGTGAAGTGATGATGATGATGATGATGATGATGATGATGAAGAACACTGTACAGTATGTGGATTTAAAGAAGCAGTTCATTCCAAATAAATACTTCATATCTGATCAAATTAGACAGTTGCCCCTCGCATAAATAATGAGCTGCTTCTTTAAGCTCTCTGATTGGTCAGCTCGGCTCACCACAGTGTCCATGTAGGCTTCTGTCCAAATGATGTCATGGTCGTGGTTGATGACCATTGGTCGGCTGAGCACGTGCAGGTACTCCATGACGTTCTCCTGCACGTCGGCCAGCGTGGAGATGTGTGTGTAGTAACCTGAGAAAACACACAAAAACACGCAGTGCATGAATACACAGGTGAACACACACACGCACGCTGCACGCACATACACACACAGACCGCTGACCTTTGTTGTTGCAGGCGATCCACTTGGTGTTTTGAGCGAAGGTCATCTCTCTGCCAATCAGGTAGGTGAAGACTCGCACCTGGACAGAGAAACACACCTCTTTATACCTGTTCACACCTGGTCTCTCACAGGTGAAGGTGTAACTGATGATCAGTGTTTGTGTGTCATGAACTACAGTTTCAGGACTTGGTTCCTCATCCTGGTTCTTGTTGTGGAGAAATTGCTGAAGTCAAAGGTCAATGGTGAGGTGAGGAGGGAAGAAAGTGTTCAGGAGCCTCTGATGTCTTATGCTGTAATATTTATTGACGCTTGATCAAGGAGAATTAGAGACACTCTCATAGTGCACCAGAAGTGCCTGAGTCGGTCTCACATTCTGCCGAACTCATGCTGGTGGATAGACTTTAAACCTCAAGATAACACCACAAATACTATACGCCCCAAATGAGACAAAGGTTTTTACCAAGAACGGTGTTATTGTCAACATATTCTAGTCTGGAGACACAGATGTCTGTTTACGTCAAAGGCAAGCTATCTATTATGTCTAGGAAGGCAGCAATAGGTCTCTTCGACCCTGGCCACCAGTGTTGAGATAGACTGGCACCTACTGCTCCCAGTCAAAGCCAAACAATTAATACTGCCGAGGACCTCAAGGCCCACACGTGACCTCGTGTAACCTAAGGATAGAAAATTCCATAACAGTTCTCACCCTGCGCTCAGGCCAGTTGAACTCCTCAAAGACGGACTCAAAGTCCTCCATTGCTCCATCTGTGATCAGCATGATGGCCTGGTTACACATGCTGCCCTGTCCATTTGCCCTCGCCTGCACACACACGCACGCGCACACACACACACACACACACACACACACACACACACACACAAGGTTATACAGAGCAACAACTTCAAATGACTTTATTCTTTATTCACAACACAACATAAGAACCAGATATACTCCTGTCTGTCTGTCTGCATAACATTCAGTTCAGGGTCTCAGACTTAGTGTTCCTGTCAATCCTGTCTAGATTACCTACGGAAGCTCTGAGCCGTCATGCAATCATACATTTTATTTCCTCTGTTTTCTTGTGATAACGAGATAATTTTCTCAAGATCTCGAAAATAACGAATCAAATATGATCCATGAGATGTCATGCCGTGCTGACCTGAAGCTGACTGATGGATGTGACATGCTGATAGATAAACTCCTGCTCCTCTGACATTGCAATCATATAATATACTACTATTATTATGTTGTTATCCCGGTGTTATAAGAGTAGTGTAGTTCCCTTGGGGAAGGGACAAGCGGAGTGAATGTGTGTGTTTGAGCAACAGAGCAGGTTAGCGGTAAGAGTTTGGTTAGAAAGAAATGCACAGTGTGTGCTGCAGCACGATTGAATAAAAGGCTACGGTGTCTCAAAGTCAACTTCAAAGCTCCCGTGTGTCATTTCACTGCTGTGGGAAGTGAAAGGAGGTTAACCCCAAAGTCGGTACAAACGGCATCTCCCCTGTGCTGCTCGACCATGGTCTGACAGCCGAGCAGGAAAGGTTAACACAAGGCAAAAAAGTCTTGTTATCCCAATATCGTGAGATTTAACTCTTTATCATGAGAAAATTGAGGAAATAAAATGTATGAATGCATGACTGCTTAGGTCGTAATTACCAGCCAGCCAAAGTGGAGAGAGTCACAGGCCCACAATCACTGTCAGCTGGTTTTACAAACTGCAAATTTGTCACAGATATCCGCATGCAGTAAATACCTCCAGCATCTTCTTAAGCTCAATCCTGCAGGAGTCAACAGGAACAGTGCTAACAAATAAAGTTAATGCTTGAAATTTTACTCGGATCTTGTTCTGTTTGTTTGTTTAATGAAGAGTTGAGCCAGGCCGACTCGCCTGTGATTATTGGGAAGACACAAACCTCGTTGAGGATTTTGAAGGATTCCTTCATGGCGTGTTTGATCTTGGCTTCTCCTTTAACATGCAGGTCCTCCACCAGCTGCTTAAAGTGCTGAGAGACGGAGATAAAGATTTACTACATCAACACTTTGTTCTGTAAACACATGAAGGGGAGACACTACAGGTGGAAAACGTTAACTAAGAGACATCACCATGACACTTCCCAAACTGGTTATTTACATTAAGACTATTTTTTTGTCCTTCAAGTACAAATTTTTGGAATTTTTCTTTCCATTACTCTGAAACATGGTTTGGAAACCAAAAATCTCAAAATTGACCAGCGCATCAAACAAAATGTAATTTTTGCCTGTCGTGTCTTGCGTTAAGATATTTGTCTTCTACAAACAATGGAAGTGAACGGAGCACTGAGAAGAATTCAACAGCTGTTGTCTATAAACATTTCCTGGATTCTCACAGACATCACTGCAGGTTTTATTGTCACTGTTGTGGGAAAACGGCCCTTTAAATCACTCAGAAATATGTTCAGAAATATGACTGCTCATTCTGAAGGTCTCAAACTCACATTGGTCCTCACAAAGATGATTTTGTCAAAGAAAAAAAACACAACATACACACACAGAGCTTTGGATTGACTTGCTCTGGTTTCTGATGTCACTCCAGGAAGTAGGCCAAGATGTTGATCTGACGATGACGCTGAGGGTATTCCCCTGTGAGTGTGTGTGTGCCTGTGTGTGCGTTGGCTGCTTAGACGACTCATCAGCTCTATAACCCTCCATGAAGCAGATAATGGTCTTACCTCTCTGTTGTCCAAGTCAGCCTGGACCAGAGTTCCTTTGAAGCACGGCTCCACATACCGAACGTAGTCTGTATACTGCACACAGGAGGAGACAGGTTCAGTGCCTGGACCAGCACCAGACCAGAACCCCAAATGCATGTAATGCAGGGGTGGAATGTAACTAAGTACATTAACTCAAGTTTTGTCTTCATGCCACCTCTATATTACCCACATATACAAATATGAAATGTGTGTGTGGGTGTGGGTGTGCGTGTGTGTGTGTGTGTTTTCTCACAGCGATGACGTTGACAAAGTCGTTCTCTCCCAGTGTGTCCAGGATGGTGTTGATGGTGTGTTTGGCGATGGTCATCTTCAGCCCCTTCATGCTGCCGCTGATGTCCACCATGATGATGATGTCTTTGGGAGACGTGGCCGCCTGGATGTACCTGAACACACCTCACTGATTAATTATTCATGTTACACTTTTATTGCATTTATTATATATTTATTTAAACAGAGTAAATGCCTACAGAGACCTCCCAAATGTAATAATCAATCAAAGAGTACACACAGTAAAATGTTTAATAAGCGAACTTTTCAAACATGTTTTCATCATCTTTTATTGGACTTCATTTGTAATTCCAAACTTTTTTTACTTCATGATGTCATGTCATGACTTTTAATTACAGTGTTGGTGTTTCCCCTCAACCAATCACATGCTGCCAGCCTCTTAGAGGAAAGGATGCAACCAACACTCAAAAGAAACATCAAATCAGAAATCACTAATAACAACTACATCATCAACAACAAATACAAAACATTAGATTATATTAACATTTATTATTATATTATATATCAACATTATATTAAACATTATTTCTATAATGTTGTCTACAAGATGTGCATTAAACAGAGATTAATATGAAATTAATATTCATCAAAAGTTAGATACGTTTCATTTGCATATTTAAATATATAATTTCATAAAACTTGTAATACTAAAAAAATTGTCTTAATTTAAGTAATCAGCTGGGGAAATTGAGATTCATGAGATTTACGCAGCAGCTCAGCTGCAGTAATGCGGCGTGACGAGGCGTTCAGGGACATATGCAGCTAACTCTCTGGTATTATTTCAGATGCATGAACAGTCACATATGGTGCCATGTGGGCTGCAGTGACCCGGCTAAGGAGCAGCTTATCGTCTTTTCCAGAGGATCAGGACTCTGCTCAGCCAACACACAGTCAGCAGGACGCCTGCCTCAGACTGACTGAAACTCTCCCTTTTTTATTGGACTAATTTCTGTTGTAATATGGCGACAGAGACTGTTTACAACACTTAATGTTATGTTTTTACTGACACAGCTCTCGGCTTAATTTGATTTGAATTTCATTTTTGAGGTTGTGGTTGGTAATTTGTCATTTATAAAATAAGTTTGGTTTAATTCGGTCTGTGTTTTTTGAGGGTTTACTTGTGATCTGTTTCTTTTTTGCAAATGCAGTTACCTTGTGTTTGATATAATGACTTTTCTTCTTCCATTACTTTACTTTGTGCTAAAGATCAACAAATAAAATGACAAATGTTGCATTTTTAAAGAGGAAAATCTTCATGTCCATCGGGTTCAAACTGAAGCTGCTTTAATGGTGTTGACAGGCTGAAGGTAGTCAAATATTTTGTAGAGCTTATAAATATAACTAAACTTATAAATTTACTTCTAGTCTTATTTGTTACTGGTCTTTATGTTCCTGTTCTTTCTGTTGACGAGTTGAAACCTTTATCAACAGACTGCACTTAGAAACTTGTTTGTCTCTCTCTGCAGAGCAAGATAAGTTTGAATCAAATCTGTAAACATCTCAAGTTTAATTGTTTTGTTTAATTGTTCATAACGTTCTCTGCCTAACACTGCTAGCAGATGAAGTGCTGAGAGGTTGCCTGTTATCAGTCTCTGCTGTTCTCTGCTTGTGCTTGATGCACAGATACTTAATCATTAAACTGGTTGTTCTATGATACATGATAATTTATTGTTATGCAGCTACACTGCACATCAATTTAATCTATTTTGTCAGAATAATTCAAACATCGCTCTTTTGCCTGATTTTTGCCTGATTCTGTTAGTTGGTAAAAATTCCTTCCTTTAATAACATTTTTAATGTATTTTTGATCTGCTGTGATCTTTGTGTACACATGGGTGTGTTTTGGACTACACAGCTAACATGTATGAGGTGGTTTGTAAGGGGCCGTAGTTTGTAGTGTTTGCAAGGCTGCAGGCTGCAGCTGGATGTTTCTCTGAAAAGGACCATCTGCACAGCACTGATATCTGTGCTAAATGTCAGGACAGTCCATCTGATAATTGTTGAGATATTTTGGTCCGACACAAAGCGGAGGATTGACTGACTGCATCGCTGTTTAATTGTTTAGATGTAAGAACTGAACTGAACTCACCAGTTTCTGTTTCTGCAGTCAAAAGCTGCCACACCGTTGGAGTCTGGAGTCCATTTAATACCTGACAGAGACAAATGGAGTCAGTCACAGCTCTACAGTTAACATGTAGACAAAAAGAGATAGAACATCTACCAATCTGAAAATAACAAAACACATCATGTGAACTATAGATTATACTGTGGATTCATTAATTCTGTGGAGTTTTATTTTGTTTTCTCGTGATTGTAACTATTGTTATTTGCCATTTTTGTGTTATTAGGTTGTTTGATTGGTGCTGTTTGTCAGGGGTCATTTAGAATAAGTAAAACTCTTCAAAGACCTCATGGAAGTGATTTTAAATGTATTGTTAATAACTGTAATAATGGTGTGGAGTGTGTAGAAATCAGTTCTTCAGTTTCTTTAGGAGATGACTCCTAAACTCACCAGGGTAGATTCTGAAGAAGCCAGTGGAGCTGCCGAAGTACTGCCAGGTGAGCGTTGGGTCCTTCTGGAAGTTACTGATGAAGACGTCGTTTAATGCCTCAGAGTTGTAGATGGCGTTGAGGATGTTTGGATCTGCACACAGAAACACGCTGAGTCAGACAGAAACTATCGTGCACTGAAGAAACAGTCCTGATGGAAGCTGTTCACAGGGAGAAGCTAAATCATTGTTGAGGTCGACCTCTGACCTTTGTTGTAGACGTTGGTGGGAATCTGGATGTCGCTCTGCTGTGTGTTCACCGCCATGTTGTTGAAGTGCTCGTTCTCCTCTAGTGGAAACTCTCCACCCAGGTCCACGTTGTTCCCATCCTCGTCCACCGTGTTGATCAGCATGGAGTTAAAGTAATCAAACTGTCAGGGGACAGGAAAAGGACATTGAGAGGCTCCTTTCAGAATAAGATGCTATTAGAGTTTTAGAGTATTAGAGAAAATATTCCAATAAGTATTCTGGATCTTGACAGAGACCTAAAACATTACAAAAGGGTGTGTCTACAGCATAAGCACGACAGAGAACATAAATCGAGATGAAAGATCAAAAGAATATGTATGAATGAACTTTTAAATGATTTTATACTGATAGACCTCAGAATTTACTGTAAAAACAGGGGGTTAGAGGCACCCTGAACATATTCACTCAATACTGTGCTGTTAATAAAACATTTATATTTTCCTGAGTTGATTTTAATCTGAAATTTAAGCCTCTTAATTCTTAAATCTGGTGTGAAATAGTGCTGAAGATAACATTTAATCAATCTATCTACAAATATTGATTTGTATAGTTTGTAACAGGTGAGAGAGGTGAGTGTGTTTGTGTCACACTGTGTGGATGAGGTGCGAGCGCTGACTCGTCAAATAAAAGACTAAAAGCATCAGACAGTCAGATCCACTCACTGCTTTCTACTCACTGATTTCTTCTTTTAGACATTTAATAACATTATCAGTTTTCCAGCATAGCTTACAGCACTGTACACTGTAATAAATAAACAAATATCATGCACTGCAGGGTATTCCTCTCCTGTTTTTATTCTGTGTGTGTTGTTTCGATGCTGCAGTGTCGACCCAGTTTCCTTACAGGATCAGTGATCTAGATTCAGGTGTCAGCTGAAGCTTTAAAGCTTCAATCTGCTGCAGCGTCCACTGCTGACGGGCCGACAGTTACCTCTGATCTACACACAGCTAGCATGCTAGAGTTAGCATTCAGCTGAGACTTATAACAAATTACATCTCAGACCAGTTGTTTGTTGATTGTTCATTTCTCCGCCTGAACTGAACATAAACATTTAGAAATCAGAACAAGAGCACCAACCTGTAATGAAGCGTTGAATTCATGGTACAGATCAGCATCCTCTGCAGACTCTGCCAACCTCTGAGACAAGAAACAGACAAAAACGACAGAAAACAAAATGTGTGTGAGCTGTACCAAGTGAAACAAAAACAATGTGAACCACATGAAGGATAATCTATGTGTGTGGACTGTTAACGTCCTTAAACGCAGCAGCTCCCAACCTTTTTATCATCATCGTCACACGTTACATAAGACTAACTAGAACAGTTAAATCCTAAAAACCTCAGATTGCTTCATTTGAAAATGTTGAGTCAAGTCACAAGTAAAAAAGAGGAGAGGAGAACCAACACATACTGACAGAGTGAGTTACCATTTGTCTTAAAGGGACTCTAGAGGAGAAAGTAACCCGGATGATGTCATAGTGATGTCATCAGGGTTATCTCAGATCAGGTTTGGAGACAGTTTGTGGGTGTTTATTGAGCACAAAGAACTACCTTTGAATGGCATTATGGAAAATGTGTTTTTTCAGTCACAGTGGGGACTAATGCTCCATTCATGTTGTGTCGGAATAATCGGAAAAATGTGTGCCCAACTGGGAAAATTTACATGAGCACCCCTTTAAGTCAGAATATCAACTTGGAAAATTGGTGAAAATTGTGGTACACGACTCGCTAAGTTGATTTTATATTACACCAAGTAAAGCAATATCTTAGTTTTCCTTGCTCTTCGCTGCCTTATACCGGAAACAGCTATCAACATGTTGTTAACACTTTATCAGACTTCTTTGTAGAGCCATGTTTCTTCTACATTATGACCTAAAGCTTATAAACACACTGAAGCTGGACAAACAAGACACAAGTCTGCAAATGGGACCATCCAAGAAGCATGTGAATGCAACATTTAGCACTGTGTCAATTAGGATTGATCACATTGATCACATTAAGTTGAAGAAACATCTTTGTCCTCACCTTCACTGACTTCATCTTGCTTCCCAACATTCGTTCAATTTCATCAGAGTAATCCTTCACCAAGCTGTTTCCGTCCACCTCCACGATCTTAATGACGGGCTCGACATCCTTCAGTTTCTGCGAGGAAACAAAAACAGGGTTTGAATGACTTCAAGAGTACAAGAACTTTCTATGAAGAGTAGCTGCTACACTGGTCAACGGTCATTCGTCTTCCACTAACATTATCACATTTGCCTCTCTAGTGTTTCTGTATTTAGTTGTCCAACGTTGGGAACTGTTGTTTGTGTTTTTAAATCATCTGCTGGTTTCATGCCTGCGAACAAATTGTATGATGAGAATTTTTTCTTGTTTCTGTGTATTTGTAACACTTTCTATCCATTGTAGGCTACTATTGTCTATTGTTTCATAGTGAACAGTTTTCTCATTAGTTTATGGTCTCAATCTCTAGTTTCAAGTCTTCTTCCACACAGCATGATGTTCATTTTATAAATGATGGTCCCATTTAGAGTAAAATAGAGGATAAAGCAGGGTATGCTTCAGGGCATGGCTACCTAGTTCCTGTTCAGCTGTAATACATGAATGTTTGTGACCAGGCAGGACACCATTTTTTCCTGCTCAACACTGAGCTCAGCCAGCTACACACTCTAGTCCAAGTAAGGTCACTTCTGGCTCCAAAATGCATGATGTCACTCTGGTTTTACACCTGGTGCCAACGAGTTATAAAGTATTATTTCTTGTTTGGAACATACATTAAGTTGTTTTCAGTCCAGGCCGTGATGTTGATTTGATCTGCTTTATTTCAGGATGTTTCCACACAGAAATTGGAACAGGTGAAAGAGTGAAAGTGATCTAAAGCTGTTGGCAGACTGGTTTGTTTTGAACAGATTAAAGTAGCTGCTAATGTGGTGATCTGTGTTTTTGTTTTTACGTCAAAGCTCTCTTAGGTAATTAGGTCACTTTCTCTGGATCAACTGAGCCAGGAGGGACAACCCAGCCTGGTTATTTACACTCCGAATCACTCGATTAAATCATTCATTAATTCCAGTTTGTCCAAGCAAACCTCCTACTGAGGTGAATACATGAGCAGAGAGCACTCTAACAGCCACGTTTCATGTTGGCCTGTCATCATATTACACACTGAATTAACATTAAAGGTGACATATGTGATTCTGGAGAGAGATTGCTGAAAGATAAGAACATAAAACGCCATGAGAAGAATGACATGCAAACACAGCTCCAAAATACATGTTACACACTAGTTAGTTAGCTGTTTAGATTGTTTTTCATAAAACTACACTGAGCACTATGGCTTTGTAGCTACGCTAACAAGGAAGCTAACATTAGCCTCTAAATATCTATAATAATAAAACCATCATATAGAGCAAACCACAACACAGCAAGTAATAATGTGCTAACATGCAAAGACAGTTTCCCAGAGCTCACACACCAACTCCACACAGATACTCACAACTCTCCTGCAACTATAGCTAACATTACAACAAACGGGAAAGTAAGCCTTAAAGTCTGTGGGCAAGTTATGTAATGTTACGAGACACACAAATTATGGCGTGAATAGTGTTGTGTGCCTCAGTCCGAGTCACGCTGTGTGTTTCCCAAGCACAGAACGGACAGCTAGCAGACCGTGAAGAGATCTTTACTGAATTTGATCAAACTATATTGAATCACTGTCTTTGATTATTCACAGTATACAAGATGCTGCTGGTGACGTTTGTCATTTTAACCAGTGAAGTGATGTCAGCTCTGGCTGAAAATGAGAAGCTGCTACCTGAGCTGAGAGTCAGAGCTTACTGTGGCAAGTTTGTGAAATGTTATTTTGTCAGTCTGGGTGTCAGAGTCCCTCACACCTGTGTGCACATGGTATAGCCACATTCACAAACTCTACATTTGACAGGTTTGGAAGTGAAATTCTGCACTGTGGAGCCTGACTGCTATAAAGGAGAGCAGTGCTGCAACAAACAGGCTGAGCATTCTGATCAGATTTTAAAATATGCATTGATCAGTCCCAATCCTGTTCCTGAGGATCAGAAATCTCTAGATTTGTTTTTTTCAAATAAGATATTTTTGTGTTTTGTTTTGTTTATGCTCTGTCAAATCTGTCAAGAGAGAACACACATGAAAACAGCTGCCGGGAAGTCAAAATACAACAATCACAAGTCATTATGTGGTGGTTTCTGGGTTGTTTCCTCTAACCACAGGAGGTGGTTGTGTTTTTGAAAGCAGACAAACTGCAGACTGCCTGTGATGAATCTAAATCTGACAGATAAATGGATGAATGTCTAAAATCAGAACAGGCCACAAATCCTGACGCCGGTAAAGAGGGCTCGGTCCTCAATCTGGGCATTACCATGATCCCTGTGTGTGTCTATGTATGTGTGTGTGTGTGTGTGTGTGTGTGTGTGTGTGTGTGTGTGTGTTTGTGTGAGCGAGTGTCTGGTAAACACACATAAATAGGCAGACAGACTCTCTCACACACTCACAAGCACAGACAAACTCGAACACATTATTCTGGTGGCATCTGGACCAGTTTCAGGGTTCAGAGTGGCTTTGAGCCCAAACACACTGTCATCCTGCTTTAATATTTAAAGAAGCTTCCCCCCAAAAATCAGTTTTTAAACACCAGAAAAAATAGCTATATATTGTCTATAATGTTTATTTATTATTATATTATTTGTCAAGATCAGGAAATAAACCAAACCAACGTTAAGCTTCAGGAATAGTTGGTTGTGTCTTTTTTTTTTCTAGAATAAAAGAAATCGAACTCTCTCTGAGTCGATGAATTTGTTTCTAAGGAATCTTTATTTTCCCTCATGATGGCTGCAGTTACTGCTCAATTATTGTTAGTGAAATGCTCTTTGGGACTTTAGTTCAGTAGTTATTCAGTTTTTATGTTATATTTTCATTAAATCTTTTTTAACCAGAACACAGTTCTTTATCTTTTGTAGTGATGAAGTTTCATGATATCGTCTTTGACAAACGATTTTTTTTAATGCTAGAACCAGAGACACTCAAAACTTTCATTGCTTTACTGTTTCTTGGGAAATATAGAAAAGTACTAACTGAAACTAAAATTATATTATCACTACTACATATGATGGCCCACATGGTAACAACATGCACTCTGTATGTTTGTACTCTTTCTGAAACTGCTGCACAAATGTCTCATTGATGTTCTGTCTTCATTTACCTTCTGCAGCAGCAGAGAGCCAGAGTATTTGGTGGTGAACTCTCGAAGCTCAACAGAGAACACAGACGCCCACTGCTGCACCCTGAAACACAGACAGACAAATGTAAATCGACAGGACACAAGAAAACATCATCATTATTATCTGTAGTGGTCGTCAACATGTAAACACAGCAATGGACAAAAACTGCATAACAGTGATGTCAATTAGATTTGGTTGGAATATTAAATCATCTTTGCTCATTACATTACTCTCAGGTGTCCATAAACTGCAGTTATAAATGTCTTTTTTAAAATGCATGAATGTAAATTCATTAATCAATGTTTTGAGGTGAAACTCCACAGTGAGACATATAGAAGTTTCATTCAACATCAAAACATTGTCTGCTGGGAGCCAGAAATTTGTGTCAAAAAATAGCAGTAGTGCTAGTCATTCAAGAGTAGCTCTGTAGCAAGAACTAGAGCTGCAATGATTAGTTAAGTAATCAATTAGTTGTCAACTAGCAAATTGTTAACTATCTGAATAACTGATTAGTTGTTTTCTAAGAAAAAATGTCAAAATTTCATCTCAATTCTCATTTTTCACAATTTTCTGAACCAAACACGTAATTGATTACATGTCTACTAGCTGTCTCATACTTGACTGGCCTGTCCACATTTTCGTACCTGTTATATATTATTATTTTTATATATTATTGTTTTTACTGTGTTTATACATCTCGTGTAAAATTTCTATGTCATGTCATGACCTTGTCGTTGTTTGTTAATGAGTTTAAGACAGTTTTGTGACAAAAACCATGTAAACAGGTAACAGCACCAGCATCAAACAGGAAAAAAATAAAAAATTAACTAACAACTAAAATGTACGACAGTTTGGCTGTCTGTTGCCGTGGTGACGTAGTGCAGCAGTGGCGGGTTACGGCAGAAAAAGGCCGTTAAACATGACAGTGATGAAAGAGATTTAGATAATCTGTTCTTCATCTGGGTCACAGCAGAGAGCTGCAGGTATCTGCTCAGCACAAACTCACAATGACATAAAAACACAACAGAAACAACACACACATACACACACACACACACACACAGCTGCAGGCAGTTTTTGAAACGCAGCAGAGCTGGAGGGAGCTTGGCGTTCTATTATTAGAAATTAGATAAAAAAGTTTTTATACATAAAAATGACAAATAATCCATTATATCATTATTTTAAAGCATTTCTGCTCCTGATGATTTTAAAAACACCTGAAGGTGTGGCAGCTGTGGAACAGGTTGTTTTAACCCCCCTGATGTCCATATTCAGTTCATTTTTTAGCTTTAATTTTATGGTTTATTTAATGCTTTCATCATCCTTTTTTTTAAAGATATGTTATTTATTAATGTAATTATCACCAATATTGTTTATAGTTTTTATAGCCTCTCATATCTTCTGTGTGTGTACCTGTTAACCTGGGAGAAAACTGTAGAAAAATAAACATTTACAGTGGAGTTCATTCATGAACTTAAAGCTTTGAAGATACAAAGCCCTGACAAAGTGATGTCAGTAATCAATGTTTTTTTCCGCTTGTATTTATTTTATTAATTTAATCTTTCACATTTGTGTTTCATGCTCAGACTGAATGCACAATCAATGTTAGAGCTGATCAAGAAACATAAAATTAAAGCAATGATGCATCAGAGTGAGCTGAATTTAGTCTGGATAATGGTTAATAAAAACAAATAAACATTCAAACCAATATGTGCCTCGTGCACCAGTTTACCATAATGTTACAATTATATAAACCCATTATTACTTATTAAGACATCAGTGTATTTACACTAAACAAACACAGGCTGGTGTGCAGCATTCAGCACTCTGATTGGATGATGGAAACAAAGGAGCGTCTCCTCCACCTGCAGGCTCACAGTTCAGGTTTGTCACATTTAAGCTGTTTGGGTGACGTGAGGATAAAAAAAAAACATGCCCCCATGGGGACACAAACTCATCCTGGTTACATAAATGTTAGATTAAACAGCTCGAGGGTAAAATGTTTTCACAACTGAAAATTCCATGTTGTATTTAGGATCATTTCTGCTGTTCTAAAGATTAAAATGATCCGATCTTTTTAGTCCAGGTGGTAAATAATTACAGGATACAGGATGAAGACACTGTGAAGTCAGCAGAGAGTTCACACACACACTGCCAATTTACTGCGCTGAAACAAGACTCTGTGTGTGTGCGTGTGTGTGTGTGTGTGTGTGTGTGTTTACTCAGCATGTGTTGAACAACAGAGGAGTTTATTGATCCATCTGTTCTGGACATTAATCCTCTCAGTGCAGACTTACACTGGACTACACACACACTCACACAGGGTGTGTATGTTTATAAATACATTGTGGGTTTTTCCAGGTTTCACAATATTTAGTCAATAACATTTCAGAGGAAACTGGTCTCATCAGTCATAAGCAGAACATTCATTCACAAAATATTTTTGTACAATTTGGTTTTCAATGTGTAACAACCACAGAATTATGTAATCTGCCTCCTGTGTTAACATTCCCCAAATAAGCTGTGTGACTCAGAGATGCTGTTAGTCCAGCACACTGGGGACAAGATAAGATAATAAGATAATAGATAATAATAAGATTTAATTGCTTTAAGGCTGAAATGGTAAAGGTATTGTTTTTGTTTCGAAAATATCTGGAGAGTCATTAAAACAATTACATGCCGGTTTAAAGTAGAACTAATGACTCATTTAGTAGTTTTATCTGGTGACGTGTTGCCAGCTCAATATATATACTATAAGGAGTTCAGTCCAAGGACGTAGAACTGATGAACTTGGGATCGAATCAGTTTTACTGTCAGGGCGACTTCCCCAACCGCTGGTAAGCCCGAAGCAACAGTCCTTCATACTGTAAATCCCTCTGTGGCCTCCAGCTCTCTACAGATTTAATTTTTAGTCTTTTATCTCAAGCTCTTAACAAAAGAGCTTCAAACATCACATCCCACGCAAAAATGCACTAGTAGTTCAGCAGAGTACTCAGACCCACACTACAATGAGCACAGAGATATTTATGATACTACACTAGATACTATGAGTTCTGGACTTCAGATATAAATCTATATAAGCAGTCAGTCATTGACATGAATGAGCCATGTTGACTCTTTGGTCAAAGGTCTAGATTCAGTATCTTTTCATTTGTCACCAGTTTCAACTCTAAATGCCCCAAAATCATATCTGACATTATTATAAAGCTCTTGTGCAGTGTTTTGGTGTCTAAAGAATCTTCTCATGGATCTGTTACCTGAAGAAACATGCCCAAAACAACGTTGTGGCTGTTTTTGGTCTGAATATACACCAACAATAAATATCAAGACTGAAAAGGCACAAATCTTTCTAGTGACCCATATGGTAAGAGTTGATCAATAGGCACGCTTGGTTAAGGTTATGACTGACTTCAGTCAAAGTCAAAAAGAATGTTGACTTGCTTTGTTGTCCCAAACATCCAACAAACCTTCTGTCACAGTGGTTTAACAATGTAACTCCTGACAAACACATTATACTAGTTATAGAATCACTGGAGGACCTTCTCAGTTGAATATAAACAGATTTGTGTTTTTCAGATTACATTGCCTAAAATGTTGAATCCGGTATTGTCTACCAGGTACAAAAAGCTTTTGGGGCTAATACCTGAAACCATTTCATACCCATTTCTTTCCCATGACCTGCCCTGTTCTGACTCTGATTGGCTTACCCTGATATTCATATTCTAACAATAACTAGTCTCATTCCTCATGCCTAAACCTAACCAACCCAAGCCAACAAAGGCAACAAGACTTGGTTCAGAAGGAAAGAAATGGTATCAGAACATTTCTACAGGTCATTTCAGGCATTTGAAATGATCAGTTCTGTTTTTTTTCTTGTGAGGACCGTTTAATAAAAACATACCTAAACTTGTCTCGTCTTTGTAGGGCCGATTATGAAAAAGTATTTTTACTTACTTACTACTTATTTTCAAGGTGTGTTTGAACCAGGTGACATGGCGGCCTCTGTCTAGGCCTACAGTGGTCAGTCGGGTGGGGAATGTGGGTCAGGGTAGAAGGTGACCGGGTTGACGTAGAGAGGTGGGGGTGGGGGATGGGGGGTGGCGTCCGGTGAGCCATGCTGGCCACACAGATGGTGGTGGAGGAGGGAGAGTGTGTCCTCCAGGAGGAGGCAGCGCTGAACGTATTGCTGTTTTACTCTAATACTGCCTGACGGGTTCATGGTAATGAGGATGTTAGTATGAGCAACTACAACAGGAAGAAAACAACGGTACCACCCGGACCGTCTGACAGTTGTCCAGTTCTAACCTCTTCAAAGAGCTGTCTGTGTTGGTGTCTCGGGTTAAAGTTGAAGGTTGAACATGTAGTTGTGCTGATTAATGTTTTGAAGTAGACAGCCACTATGAGATGATTCAAAGCAGTTGTAACCCCAGCAGGAATAATCCCTCTGCTCAGAGTTGTGGACAGAAACACAGGAGAGCAGATTTCAGTATGTTTTCATGAAGATCCTGAGGGAGTATGTTTGTGTCAGCTGACTGCAGTTCTCCCTCAGGATCTTTGTGAACAGTGCACTCTGGGAGTTTGCTGTGTGAGGCTTAATTTATCTGGAACAAGTCCAATCAGGACTGTTTCCTCTAAGATTCACATCCACACAGATCATTCAGACCGAGAGCTGCCCAGAACAATGTCTCACTCAAAGACACATTAACAGCAAAACCAATACTCAAGGTCACATGAATGAAACTGTTAACAACATTTTCCACATTGTGTTGTGTTATGGACCAACTGCTGCATGGAGAAATATGATGAACAGAATGATGCTGATCTCTAAATTGTCTGCATGGGCTGTTGGTGATTTAGCTGTAAATAAAAGTTTTATTTTCTTCATTCCTTTTCAACATATTTTCACTCCCAATTTGTCAAAAACTGCAGCTTGTTCAGTCACCCTATGCTTCAAACTAGGACATCACGTTCATCACAAAGCTTGCTGAAAATCATTTTACATTTTGAGTTTGGTCAGGTGTAGGCACAAAAGCTACTTGGTTAGGTTAGGAAAAGATTATAGTTTGGGTTTGACTATGTAATGTAAGTTAGAAAGAAGTCAACTTTGACTTTTGGTTTCACACAGGACATGAACAGAAGTCTCATGACATGGAAGTCCTGTGTTTGTTTGACTCCATCCAACCCAACCTCCTCCATATGAGAATATTCTCAGTTTTCATGTCACCTGACTTCAACAGCACAGCAACACATTACACCAGATGTTGGGATGCGAAAATTATGCCAGATGTCGGCATGCAAAAATTATGCTACAGGGCTACCTCGAGCATCATAGTTTGAAGTGTAGGGCCATTGACCAAGGCCTGCTGTATTTGATAGCTTAGGAATGAAGATGGGCTGCCCTTTTTACAGTCCAAATTAATGTCAACATGTTAACTGTCAGCTGCTTTGATTGATTGATAGCAACTGGCAGGCTGAGCCCCAGCAGGGGAACAAGATACAAAATAAACAAACTTGTGCTGTGATGTTAACGTTAACAAGCCATGGGCAGACAATGTGTTGTTAGTGGTATTGAAAAGGACCACACCAGTGATGAACAAAGTTGTATTTGCAGATACTTTTACATAAATGCAGTTTAATGTCCTGCAGCTGAGTAGTTAGCATAACTGGCTATCTTGCGTGTAAACTGATGTCAGCAGTGTACTTTTCACCAGCAAACCAAAATTTTCAAAGAATACAAAAATAAAACAAAAATAAAAATCTGTCAGTATGGTAGGTTTATTCCACTGTCAGGGTTTACGGTCTGTAAAACTTCTAAACCTTCATAACCTGTGCATCTGCATTACAAACTGTTGTGCAACCAAACATTGTTCAAACCAACAGCCTTATTTCAAAACTCTTTGAACCTTAAAGTACTTCCGGGTGTAAAATGTGACTTAGTTTGTGTCATTGTGTCAACATGTAATATTGTAGACAGAGGGAGCTGAGATCCAGTAGAAGAAGTGAAGGTTACTTACGTCTCCGGTGGGATCTTCATCTGAGCCTGAGCTGTAATCCACAGGCATAAAAATCCCAGAATCCCCAGGAGCTTCCTCCTTCTGGGCACCCTGCCCTCCATCCTGCTTTCAACTCCCAACATCAACCAAGTCGAATTCTAAAATTTTGGAGGTGGTTTTACAAACTGGGATCAGCTCTGAAACTTCAAGAGGGTCATAAAGAGTTTGTAGGAAACGGCTTCCTCATGGTGGCTAAAGCGAGTAGAAGACAGTGGTCACGGCAGTGGGCTTTGGACCCTGAATTCCCTCCATTGTGTCTGCATAAACATGTCCTGCCACCAGCATCTTCTTGCCGGTTGCTGTTTTAGTTTCAAGAAATTTCCAGAAGATCTTTGATGGCTGTAAAGTCGTCCAGGACAAACTGTCAGAAAGGTGAAGAAGAAACTCTTGAGTTTAAAGATGAAAACTGATCCTTCTCAGAGACTCCATCGGAGAAAAGTGACAGAAAGAAGTTTCCTCCACACCTGTTCCAGGTTCTCCCAGGTTGCCCCTCACGAAACCAGGACCAATAAGTGGGTTAATTTCTCCACCGTGCATATATTTAGGAAGACATAAAGCCGGCAGTCTGCAGAAGATTTTGCAGCCGCTCGCCTCCACTGTCACCCAATTTGCAACGTAATCCACTTGGATTAAAAACTCCTCTTCCCCATGGAGAGAGAGAGAGAGGGAGAGAACGAGAGAGAGGGAGACGACGGGGGAGTGAGGGGAGGGATTGGAGCAGGGGATTGGACGAGTGCTCTGTTTTATCTAAGAGGATTAGAGAGATTTCTGGAGACAGACTCTCTTACGACCAATCAGAGCAGCCGGAAGGAAAGAAACCCTGAGGTTCAGTTTGGCTGCTGAAAAAGAGAGAGGGCGAGTGGCCAACAATGACATGATGCCCTGACACACACACACACACACACACACACACACACACACACACACACACAGAAATAACTGAGCGAAAACAAACACACACTCCTGTTCATATTCATTTCACTTCACTGACCTCTGTGGGGGGACTCTGTGTTTGACTCATCTGAGCGGACCAGCAGCTCTGAGGTGCCTGGCTCAGGGGCAGCGGCAGGTATATATCTACAGATCTGAAAATAAACACAAAACCACAACGTCATTTTTTGAGGAAAAAAAACACACACACACACACACACACACACACACACACATTCCTTATGACACCAAAGTGAGGTCCAATAAGTTCACATGCAAGTGGGGACACACCCTTTCTCTTTTAAAAAAAAAAATTTTTTTTTTTTTTTTTTTTTTTTTTTTTTTTTTTTTTTTTTTTTTTTTTTTTTTTTAAAATTTTTTTTTTTTTTTTTTTTTTTTTTTTTTTTTTTTTGTTTTTTTTTTTTTGGGGGTTTTTTTTTTTTTTTTTTAAAAATTTTTTTTTTTTTTTTTTTTTTTTTTTTTTTTTTTTTTTTTTTTTTTTTTTTTTTTTTTTTTTAAAAATTTTTTTTTTTTTTTTTTTTTTTTTTTTGTGTTTTTTTTTATTTTTTAAAATTAAGATTTTTTTTTTTTTTTTTTTTTTTATTTTTTTTTAATTTTTTTAAAAAATTTTTTTTTTTTTTTTTTATAAAATTTTCTTTTTTTTTAAGTGAACTAAACTTTAGCAATAAAAATCAGTTATCATACAACTTCCAACAAAGCTCAATAAATATTGTTTATATCTTTTAGATTTGCCGTATGTTTGTAGATATCTTTTAACTTGTATATTTTTATATTACATGTATATGCCATTTGCACCAGGGATATAATGGGAAACAATTTCAATTCTGTATGTCCTGTACATATACAGCATTGACAATAAAGTGACTTGACTTTATTTATTAAAATTTGAACTGAACTGTATACAAACTAACAATGGTGGTATTATTCCTTGACTTAAGAATATAATTATATCTCATTACATTAATGAGAGAGAAGGGGTTAGAGTGATAGAGAGTGATAGAGAGAGAGTGAGAGTGATAGAGAGATAGAGAGAGGAGAGTGATAGAGAGTGAAAAGAGAGTGGAGGATAGAGAGAGTTAGAGTGATAGAGATAGTTAGAGTGATAGAGAGGGTGATAGAGAGTGATAGAAGTGATAAAGAGAGTGATAGAGGTGATAAAGAGGTTGGAGTATAGAGATAGTTAGAGTGATAGAGAGAGTGATAGAGAGAGGAGAGTGATAGAGAATGATAGAGAGTGATAAAGAGAGTTGGAGTGATAGATGAAGAGGGAGAGTGATAGAGAAAGTGAAGAAGTGAAAAGAGAGTTGGAGTGATAGAGAGTGATAGAAACGATATGTATAGAAGAAAGAGAAGAGAGAAATAGAAAAGTACAGAGAAAAAAATATTCATCCTAGTTTATCAAAAAAAAAAAAAGTCACATTCAAAACACCACCATTCATACAGGAAGTGTAAAAAGATTGTTAACGAGAAGTAACAAGCTGTGGATAAATGTAGTGAAGTTACAATAAATATACCGAACTCACATTCACATATAAATATATGAAGTTCAAATATTTAAACATGCCAACCAGTGGCTCAACCAAGTAGAATGCTAATGCTCTTCAGTCCTTCAGTTTCGTGGCACAGATGCGATTTCTGTTGTTCACAAAGTTTTAATGTCCCTCCAGGACCTTTCTTCAAGGATTTCTCATTAGGCATCTACACAGTCCTCTTTACGGGACGACGGTCGCGTGAACCGCTCATCTCTGTTGACAGAGCTCTGCTTCACCATGGCCTCCTACCTTCTGTTTTGGTGGCTCTATAGATTAAAAAGACAATAATCAAATTCTTAACATAGAACAAATTGTAGTCGCCATGACTTTGGCAAAGAAAGAACCTCCCAGTAGCTTAAGTCAAGTTTGTTTTCGCCAGTTTTATAGAACGTACTGTTTTTTTCACCACGCTTTTTTCCTTTTTCTTCTGTGGTAGCTCTTTATCCAGTCTTCTTCTTGGCTCGGATCTAGAACTGTAAAGACAAACATTAGTTCTGATGATTAGAGACCTCAAGTATAGTGGACATTAAAGGTTCATGTGAACCAAGTGTTGACATCCAAAATGTGTCAAAACTGTCAGCAGAAGAGTTTGCTGAACGTTACAAAATAGTTCTTGCCACAACGTTTCACCAAGGACAATAGTTTAACTAAACAAAGCTGGTGTAATTTCACAACTATTGTTTCAGTCTTATTTTTACCTATATTCAGTTATTTTCATCTGTTTCATTTATTCTGTTTATCTGTGCACTAACATCTGTTGATTCCTGTTCCAGTTGTCCTCAGTTTGTTCTTTGTTTGACCTTTGACCTGTTCCTCCACCTGCCTTAGTAACTTACTCCATGTTATAAACCTCTCCAGAGTATCCCTATGGTCTTTTTTTGTACATTTTAACTTTGCGCTGTAGAATAAACTTTCATAATAAAACCATTTAACTCACCATCCATATTTAAACTCTCATCCTCACTGCGGGGTTCAGGTGCCCTTTGGGGAGAGAGGTCAGGCATTCCATCTGAAAGACAAAGACAAAATGACAACTCATAAAATGCACCATAGGAAAGGAAGACCTACTCAAAGCATGCACCTGTACAGATACTGATACACGAGTTAACATAGAAGAGTATGCATCAAGGTCACTTTCAGGTTACACCAGCCCCAGCCCCACCACTGACTAAGCAAACAAACCTGCTACAGCTGTGGAGGACTATTTTGAACACTGTATTTGAAATATTTGTTGATTTATGTTTAAATAACAATGAAATAACTCAAGAACATACAGTATCTCAACTGTTGTCTGTGTATGTACACATGAGAGACTGACAGACAGGCTGTCTGACACAATATTAATCACAAATCCAGTCATCAAACTCACAGAAAGAACCTCACAGTAGCTTTGAGGTCTAAGTTTGTTTTCTGCTCAGTTTTATAGAACGTACCTGTTTTTTCACCACCGCTTTCTTTTTTCCTTTTTTCTTCTGTGGTAGCTCTTTATCCAGTCTTCTTCCTTGGCTCAGATCTAGAACTGTAACAGACAAACATTAGTTCCTTTTAATTCAGGTATAGTGGATTTGAGGGTTCTTGTGCATTCAAGTCAAAGTACAAATTATACTGAACCATCTGGACTTTTATGCCAAAAGGCAGGAGTATGTTAAGACTATTTAACTCACCTTCTATATCTGAACTTTCATCCTCAGAGGCATCATAACCTCCATCTGAAAAACAAGAGCAAAAGATTTAAGTATGAGGAAAAGATACTTAAAGCATCTGTATCTGCTAAATGATAGAATAAAAAATAGTGTTTAAGTGTTTATGTAAACAGGTTTAAAATGGCCTGCACCCTTAAAAACGTACCATCATCCACCTCCCTGCTTCGTTTCCTTTCCCTCTGTTGGACACTCTCAGACGCTGATGTGGGAGTTTCAGCTGTGAAGATAAAGGCAGTTAAAGGCATATGCTATGTCCTTTATTTCCATGCGTTTTCTCTGCAAATGCCTTGCCATTTTAAGGTTTGACTGTCCACAGTAAAGACAATAATGGCTTTTGTCCCATGCTCGTTTTTATCTTCTCTTTTTGTACATGTCTTTATGGTCACAGTTGATTCTGTTTTGTTTTTCTTTTGCTTGTTCTTTTGTTTCGCATATGTTCTTTGTTTCTTGTGTTTATGAATGGTGCACTTGCCTATTTGGTGGTCATCTTCACTGGACAGTTTGTCAAAAGCTTTGTCTGGACCTTTCTTGCTGCCATCCTCACTGGATGATGATGCCTTGTGAAAGGGATTGTAATCTGGGTCCAATACTTCGTCACAGGACAATTCAAATTCAGATGTATTGTCTGACTCTTTTTGGACAGTGTTCAACTGTGAGCAAAAAGCATAAGCATTATCATCAAGTAAAAGTCATCACAGTCACCATTCAATTCAATTCAATTTTGTTTCTATAGCTCCAAATCATAACTTCAGTTATCTCATGACACTTTACATACAGAGCAGGTCTAGACCATACTCTTTATAATATTATTTACAGAGACCAACAGTTCCACCATGAGCAAACACTTGGCGACGGTGGCGAGGAAAAACTTCTTTTAACAGGCAGAAACCTCGAACAGACTCAAGCTTAGATAAGATGGGGAGTTAGATAGATAAATAGAGAGACAGAGACAGAGAGAGACTATCAAGTCCAACTTTAAAGAAACACCTAACCATCACTATCTTATAAACTGACTCACTCACTTGGCCTGAGTGATGTCACTTAGTCACTAAAGTTGCATTGTGACATAACAGCGAGACACTTTTTCATCCAGTTTTGGTTACATGGACATTACAAAAACCGTGATCTTAACAGGAAAAGTAATGCATGGAGAAATATCAGCAGTCAAATGGAGAAACTACCAGCTCTGTGAATGAGCACATAGTTTATGAATGCTAAGGTTAACTGTTGTTTGTATGCTAGATAAGCCAGGTATACACAGTGACATTGTATATGCTTTGTATCATAAGCATAGATATGTAAACAGTCGGTGACCAGAAAACGTTAGCTTAGCAACATTAAAGCCCATCATGTCGTGTAGAAAGTACATATTTGCTGACTGCACTGCAGTTTTCCTCTGCAAGCACTCTGCTTCATGCCCTACCTCACTGTGAGCTAAGATCAAATCTTTTATCATATGAAGGCAGCTTTAATTCTAAGGCCTCCAGATGTTGATTCTTATGCGCATTGTCCTCGGTTTATCATGTTTTAGTTTAAAATACCTCCTTTAACACTTGATTACTACCACTGCCAACTATTCCAGTAAAGACAGAAGTCTGTATCATGATAGAGGAAAGATTTTATGAAAGCACATACCTGCTTTGACTCCGCCATCACCTCTGGGACCTAACACCAAAGAGAAGACAGA